>CATKHJ010263509.1:0-22802 GCA_949750685.1 Vernicia montana | reverse complement strand
AAAGCGATAAACTATGCTAAAATAAAAGAACTGAAAGAAAGGGAATAAAAAAAAAGGGGACATGCAAAGCAAAAGGGAGAATAAAACAATAAAGGCAATATAAAAGAAACTAAGCTAAAAAGAAAACAAAAAAAGCAAACAAAACAACAAAGAAAGCAACACAAAATTCAAAATAAATAAATAAACAGAAGAAAATGACAGAAAATAAATACCTTTTGAAGACGAGGCTTGGGACGTATGAACGGAGCGGACAATCAGATCGTAATTTCACCTTGACTCGACTTGGTGGAACCATAGCCTTCGAATGGCTTCTAGGACAGCACTTGACCACCCAAAAAGAGAAAACTTTAAACTAGAAAGGCAGTTCTTTTCGAACCAAGCCTTGAAAATAACTTGCTTTTGATCAATTAAGCTTGATTTAGCAAGAGGTGTGTGCATAAGTGAGTTAGGAAGGAGGGTTTATATAGGTAGAAGGGCTGGGAACAGGTTTCACATTTTCCAATGTGAAAAAACTGACCAGAAATGCACAAATCGCACAGAGGCCTTCTGGGACCGCACACAGGGAAAAACAGATTGCACAGAGCTAGGTATGACTGCACAAAAGGAAGGGGGACTGCATAGGGCCCAAAATGGACCTCACAGAGGCTGTGCAGAACTGCACAGGCCTTGTGCGGTTCCTAAGTGCCCTGTGCGGTCACCCAGGCCAGACCAAGGTCAAATTTTTTGATTTTTCAATCATTTCTTGTCAGTTTCAGCTTCCGAGATTTATTTGTATGCCCGAGGGTTTAGATGGTGCGAAATTCAGGGTTCACAGCCTTGAAACCCAAAACCTTTACACTTAGATGCGATCCATTAGAAAGCCAAATCAAGTTTGAAACAAGATAACCTCAACCCAATGATGAACCTCTGTCAAAGAACCGTGATATGTTGTGAACAAAACAAAGTAATTAACTTTGAAGTTCAAATTTTAAACGCCACAAAGCGATTAGCTTTGATAAGTTCGAATAGCTCAAAAGAACTAAAGTTTGGAGAATCCTCTCACAAGCAATAAAGCTCAATATTTTGGAATAAACTGATCTTGATATCCTTTATTGAATGTGTAGCTAAGTATTTATAGTGACTTAGCTAGGTTACAAAAGAAATAGATTCCTAAACAAATAACTATTGAAAAAATAGTTTCCTAAACAAATAACTATTGAGATAGGTTTGGGCTATATTTAAACAAAGATAAAAGCCCAAAACTCTAATAAAAAAGATAACTAATTTAATTAAATTAAATCTTGGCAAAAAGAAATTAAAGAAAAATTTCGGACAATGGGTTACAAGGTCAGGTACAAGCCCTTGTACCTAGGTGTGTTCACTTCTGTCCCTGGTTACAGGGTCAGGTGCAAGCCCTTGTGCCTGGGCGTGTTCGCTTCTACCCTTTTTTTCTTAAGAGTGCAAATTTGTCCAAAACTCATTTTCTTGCTCAATTCCTTCACTCTTGGCTTGAATCTTGCTTGAACAAATTTGAATGGTCTTCAAACATCCCTCCAAACCTTTCTCCAAAGAATTGCATGAATTTGAATCTTATCTTGAAACTTCCTTGAACACAATGCTTTCCAAAAGTAATACTCATAATGCAAATCTTGTTGATAATATTGTAAAAAGCCTTCTGTATTCTTTCAATCCTCTTGAACGAACCATTTAATAGATATGGTATCTTACTAACATTTCATGCTATGCAATCTTAATGAATACTGTAACTTTGCAATGTTTTCTTAAAGTCCTTCGCATACATGCATTTGTGATATTCTTGCAAAGTAACTTGATTCTCATAATTCTCTCCCTCCTCAAAAGGATTCGACCTCGAATATGAACCTATATTAAGGAGACAAGGATTAGAAATAAAAATTGAAGAAGTATCACAATACTCACCTTGAGAATGCAACTTGCAGGCCGATCCATCAAAGGTCAAAAATCTTTGCTTATAAATAGGAACTTGTGTTAATAACACATTTAAGCAAGTCTTTCCAAACATAATTCCTATCTTTGCTCCATCCTTCTTTGTTAATAGGATTGCATTAAATGTAGAATCACCATCTTGTTTACTCCATGACAATCCTTCTTTAAAATCCTGAAAACAAGAAATAAGAAAACTAGAGGAAGACAAATTAAGTTTGTTAGTAAACAAAACCCTTTTTTCTTTTTCAATCATACAAACTTGTTTTTCTTTCTTTTTATTTGAACCATCACTCTTTCTTTTTTTCAAACCTTTACCTTCTTTTGCCACTCTTTTTTCCAACTCGCACTCACTCACACCCTCTTTATTACATTCAGTCATCTTTTGCTTTTCCCAATCTTCAAATTGCTTCAACCTTTTGAGATCATCTTCATATACTTCCCTTGGAGATAATGGATTAAGGGTAGTGTTCTTGCCATTTTTCTCAATGAAGTATTGGTTGGTAAACCCATCATGTTTGGCTTTTCTATCAAATTGCCAAGGTCTTTCCAAAAGCAAATGTCCAGCTTGCATAGGTACAATATCACATAAAACTTCATCTTTGTACCTACTAATAGAAAATGAAACTAAAACTTATTTATGAACCCTAATCTCACCACATTCATTTATCCATCTCAGCTTATAGGGTTTTGGGTGTTTTATGGTGGGTAAGTTAAGCTTTTCAACAAGGTAGTAGCTAGCTACATTGGTACAACTTCCCCCATCAATAATTACATGAGAAACTTTATCTTGCACAAAACACCTAGTATGGAAAAAGTTCTCCCTTTGCTGGTTGACCTCTTTCTCTTCCTTGACTTGTGCACTCAATGCATGCATGATGACAAGCAAATCTTCATGAACCGCATTTTCACCATCTTCATGATCACTTGCATTTTCCAAAGATGGCATGCTTTCATTGTCATCTTCTTTTTCACATTTAGAAAACATTTCTCCATGAAAGTTGAACATGGTCCTCTTGTTAAGGCATTGGGAAGCTATATGACCTGAACCCAAATATTTAAAACATTTAATATCATAAGAACGATTTGGAGTTTCAAATTTACCTTTTTCCTTTTCTGTTGAAATCGATTTAGCATCCCCTTTGCTTGAATCGAATTTAGACTTAGAATAAGTCTTGTCATCTTCCTTCCAATTGGATTTCCATGGCTTGGATGAATTTGAAGAAGATGAACTTCGATTGTTGTTGCCCTTGTACTTAAGTTGCTTCTCAACCTTGATTGACATATGCAACATATCTTCAAGCTCCACATAATGTTGCAATTCAACAACATTGGCAATGTCAGGATTCAACCCATATAGAAATCTAGCCATGGTGGCGTCTCTATCCTCATCAACGTTGTCTCGAATCATAGCAACTTCCATCTCTTTGTAGTAATCCTCTACACTCTTGGATCTCTGAGTAAGGCTTTGTAGTTTGTTATGTAAGTCCCTATAGTAGTGAGTAGGGACAAATTGCCTTCTCATAATGGTTTTTAATTCTCCCCACATTTCAATAGGTCTTTCGTGGTTCCTCCTTCTTCTTTGCTTGGCATCATCCCACCAAGTGATGGCATAGTCATCAAATTCAGCCACAGCAAGTCTCAATTTCTTAGTTTCGGAGTAATCATGATAATCAAAAACTAGCTCTACTTTCTTCTCCCAATCAAAGTATGCCTCGGGATCATTCTTTCCTCTAAAAGTAGGAATCTTCAACTTGATACCCCCATTACCTTCTTGCCTTCTTTCCCTTTTATTCCCCCTTCTCTCGGTAGTATCATCTTCTACATTATTATTAGATTCAGAATCTTTATCATCTCGCCTTCTATGGACTCCTCTCACTGGTGGAGTTTGTTGTGAACTTGCCCCCTTTAACTCATTGAGGTCAGTGTTGTACCTCTCCATGGTGTCCCTCATGTCATCCATTTGAGCATTCAACCTTTGGAAAGATTGATGGATGGCTTGCAGGTTGAAGGCTTGATCTTGTGGATTTCTACTTATATTGAACCTGAAAAACAAGTTTAGCAAAACAAATATATATATATCCTCACTTCACTCCCTCACATGTTTTACTCAAGTATGAAATCACTCAAGATCACTCGTGTTTATTCAATTCAATAGGTTTTTCTCTATTTGTACTCACACTCTTGCCTTTTACCTCTCAATTATCTCTTAAAGTTCTTATAAAGATCCAAATCCAACAAAACAAAATTAACACTTTGATTAGTCCAACAACTAACCAAGAATAAGAAAGAATTTGACACAAGTTTTAAAAGAAAACAAGAAATGAAATAAAGAAAACAAACAATTTAAACGAAATGGAGACACGAAAGAATGAATGAACACAAAGAACACAAAATAGAAAAATTTTAGGAATCCTAATCCTAGTTGGATTGGGAATAGGAAACCTAGAGTGATTCAGACTCACAAAATTGATAAATTGAAATAAAATAAGAATCCTAAACCTAATAGGATTAGGGAGGTAGGAATTCTAATCCTAGTCAGATTATAATTCTTGAGTTGAATAGTCAAATCCTAATTTAATGCTGAATTTTGATTTAATTATGACAACTCCTTCCTAGTTCAATTCTGAAAAGAAATTGGCTTTTATTTTTGGCACAAGGAAAGTAATTAATTCATTTATTTCCTTTCCACACTCTACTAGGAAGTTAACCCTATATAAACAACCTTAATTCTCTCAAAAGCTGAATTTTTTTTTCTTTTTTCTTTTGGCCGAATTGCTCTCTCTCTCTCTCTTTTTTTTTTTAATCCAGCAATTAATCACACTCAAGATTTGAAGATTTAAACACAAATTGACTATTAAGAAGCAAATCAAACATATTTGAATTGAAGAAATAACAAACAATGAAAACAAGACTTTAAAAACAAACGAATTGAAGAACAAGAACACTTATTGAATTCAAAAGGTAAGTAATTTTTTTTATTTTTTTATTTTCAAATTTAATAAATAGAAACAATTAAGTGATTTTAAGACCTAATTGAACAAGATAACGCAAAACGAAAAAGGTATGAACACAAATGAAAAGATTCAGATTTAAACAAGAACAAGACTAGCTAAAAAACGATTTTGATTTTTTTTTTATCAATTTCGAATTTAGATTTTCTAATAGAACAAGATAGATTATGATTGAATTAAGCAAAATAACACAAAATGGAAAGAAACGGAAAGATGCGGAAACAAACGAAAAGGCACGAAAACAAGAAAACACGATAACAATGAAAATGAAAGATACACAAACCTGATTTAGAGCCTAAGCTTTGATACCAAACTGATACGAACCACAAGTGACCTGCCTTGAGACTCAATACCTTTATGCTTAGATGCGACCCCTTGGAAAACCAAATCAAGTTTGAAACAAGAAAACCTCAACCCAATGACGAACCTGTGTCAAAGAACCTTGGTATGTTGTGAACAAAACAAAGTAATTAACTTTGAAGTTCAAATTTTGAACACCACAAAGCGATTAGCTTTGATAAGTTCGAATAGCTCAAAATAACTAAAGTTTGGAGAATCATTTCATAAGCAATAAAGCTCAATATTTTGGAATAAACTGATCTTGATATCCTTTATTGAATGTTTAGCTAAGTATTTATAGTGATTTAGCTAGGTTACAAAAGAAAGAGATTCCTAAACAAATAACTATTGAAAAAATAGTTTCCTAAACAAATAACTATTGAGATAGGTTTGGGCTATATCTAAACAAGAATAAAAGCCCAAAACTCTAATAAAAAATATAACTAATTTAATTAAATTAAATCTTGGCAAAAAGAAATTAAAGCAAAATTTCGGACAGTGGGTTACAAGGTCAGGTACAAGCCCTTGTACTTGGGTGTGTTCACTTCTGTCCCTGGTTACAGGGTCAGGTACAAGCCCTTGTACCTGGGCGTGTTCGTTTCTGCCCTTTTTTTCTTAAGAGTGCAAATTTGTCCAAAACTCATTTCCTTGCTCAATTACTTCACTCTTGGCTTGAATCTTGCTTGAACAAATTTGAATGATCTTCAAACATCCCTCCAAACCTTTCTCCAAAGAATTGCATGAATTTGAATCTTATCTTGAAACTTCCTTGAGCACAATGCTTTCCAAAAGTAATACTCATGATGCAAATCTTCTTGATAATATTGTAGAAAGCCTTGTGTATTCTTACAATCCTCTTGAAAGAACCATTTAATAGATATGGTATCTTGTTAACATTCCATGTTATGAAATCTTGATGAATAATGTAGCTTTGCAATGTTTTCTTGAAGTCCTTCGCATACATGCATTTGTGATCTTCTTGCAAAGTAACTTGATTCTCATCACCTACAATCATTATATATAAAGAAATGCTCATGCATCGTGCCAAACAGACAATCAATTACATAATCATCCAATGATGTAAATTAGTAGATATGACCCACACTAAACCTCAATATAGGGAGCCGACTCCCTCCCTTTGCTCTCTTATTTCCAAACATAGGGTCACAGTGAGACGGACTCAAACTCAGCCAAACATCATCATCATAATCATATATCAATCATTATAACATATTCATAATGATAATCAAAACCCTATATGGTCTTGCATCATCATAATCTCATCTAAACATCCACAGGTAATATGTAACATAATCTTAATACAACATTCACATTCAGATGCTAGGATGTCTTTATGCATTCATAGTGCATATATATATATACATATATATATATATATATACATATATATATATATATATATACATATATATATATATATATATATATATATATATATATATATATATACAGTAAATGCAATGCATGATAAGCAGGAAAACATATTAGAAAGTATCACTAACAAACTTGACAGATCTAACTAGATCTCCTCGAAGTGGCTAGAAAGACGCCTAAACTGAACAACAGATGAAATACATTAAAATACCGACAACTTCAACTTTAACTTTTAAAACTATACTCAAACGACTTCAAAGATTCTGTCAAAATTTTGGTAGAGTCTCCTCTATACTATAACATTTTCCTCGCTGAAACAAAAGAAACAATCACTTTTAAATAGCTCTCGGAGCTCAAGACAATACACAACAATATACTCAACTCAATTGCCCCTTATGGGCCTCCAAACTTGGCAATCAACCCAACAATCTCAACTCATCAATCATTAATCATACAACATTATTTAAAAGCAATTTACTTAGCAAATAATTCAACAATATAAAAATTTCTAGAAATCGTTTGAATAAATATGTATCAAAAGAAAATCATTATTTTCTTTAAAATCCCTTTAATAACTCATTATACAAATAAACTCCTTATTAATAAAACTAATTTAGTTTATAAACTATTTAATCATTAATATACCTTAAAATCATATATCATACATATAAGTACACACACACACACATATATATATATATATATATCATGTAAGTAATTTTACTCCATTATTTGCATAAAAAGACTTCTCAATTTATAAAATCCTTTAAAACCATTTATTCGAGTTTAACAATTCAAATACCAAAATTCACATTCATTTTCATTAAAATCAATTGAATTAACTAAAAACATTATAACTATAACTATATATATATATATATATATATATATATATATATATATATATATATATATATATATATACAAAGCAAGCACAAAAATAATTTGAGTCTCATTCTTATAAAATTAACTCATTTCAATAATTTCATAATAATAGCAATTCCATTAATTGACTCCAGAACATAAACATAACAAATATATATATTCCTTTCCAACATAAAATGATCTGAATTTAAGCATCAAAGTGAAATTTGAGGATTTTGAGCTTACCAACGCGTAAATCGATTGAACTAGGGTCATAAAACATGTCGAAAAGTCAAAACGAAGTTTCTGGAGCTTGGGTCCCACGCGCCGCCGCTGTCAACAGTGGTCCTAGAGGTTGAAAACTATATCAACTTGCTCATCTTGACGCTAGGAACTCAAAAATATCCTTCACTCGCCGCTACTCGTCGTCATTTCGCTGGAATAAGCTTAGGAAGTTTCGGCCACCTATTTTTCCAATATGACATTCCGATCAACGAGGGATGGCGAGGTGGGTATCAAATTGAAAGTAGAATCAAGACGATTCCAACGAGGTAAAAATACTAGGAACAAAGGCTTTATTTGGCCGGAATCATGGCTTGAAGTTCTCAGCGTCAATGATGATCAGGTGGAGCATGTGCTGCCGTTCACCGTCCGTTCATGGCATGGTTCTTAGGGATGTTAGTGGGGCGAGTTTTCCATTACCCGTATCCACCCCGCCAATATTTTTTTATACCCATCCCTCTTCGGGGCGGGTAATAAAACAATATGGATACCTGCGGGTATACCCATTTTTATTTTTTATTTTTCTTTAAAAATAATTATTTAATATTAATTTGTCATATATATATCTTTTCTATATATCTATACAATATAATTTATTTTTTACATAAAAAAAGCTATAAATTAAAAATATATATATATTTTAATTTTTCAAATATATATATCACGGGTTTTAAATTCTAAATTTGCCTCCCCCCATTTAATAAACGGGGCGAGTATTAAGGGCGGAGCAGAACGAACTAAATTGCCATCCCTAATGGTTCTGGCACTGAGCTCACCGAAGGCTTGCTATCATGTGGTGATGGAGGTGTCACTAGGGGTCGGCTGGAGAGGATGGCTCTCTCTCTCTCTATATATGATTGGTGAGTAAAAAAGATGTGGGCAGCTTCTGATTGGTTGAGTTGTCCATTATTTTATTTTTGAAAAAGCATGATGTGGGCAGCTTATAATTGGTTGAGTTGTCCATTATTTTAATTTTGAAAAAGCATGAGTTGTATAATATATATATTAATCAAAGAAATGAAATGATAAGAAATAGAAGTGGTCTGATGGTTAAAAACAAACCTAAATCTCTTTCAAATCACGACTTTGAACCCCTGATCATACCAATATATATATACAACAATAATGTTTTTAATTAAATATAAAAATTATAAATAAATAATATATTTTTAAAATCGTAAAAATCCTTAATTCTAAAAATGAAAATTTTAAAATATAAATATAACAAAATGTAAATGAATAATTACATTTTCTTATAAAATAAGATTTTAAAATTAATAAAAATTCATATCAATACAATAAAGATCATACACATCTATATCAAATATTATATAACTCAAATGCAATATAGCAAAAATCAAACCTAAAATTTAAGTCCCAATGAGACTTTCATAAAATTTCACTTATAAATTTTTATAAGGATATATTATTGAGTAAATCTTACTTATACATTGTATATACAATAAGCAAATGACATAATAATATTTAGAGTAAAAAGGGTATAAGAATTTTTTCACTAAGAAAAAAATAGATATAAGAGACATTATTGTCTAAATATCTTTTCACCTATTAATTTAGTATATGAAATAAGAATTTACACTAAATATAGACATGAATTTTCCTTATTATAATTACTGTAATTTGGAATAATATAAAATTACTGTTATATTATTGTTATTCGTTGGGTGAGCTGGCCTTCCAAAAATTAAACATGCTAAAACTAATTTATTTATTTAATCAAATAAAAAGACTGAAAGAAAAGATTTTAAGGTTTGATCATAGCCTGAGGCGCCGCTAAAAGTATATTAAATTAGACGGTTTCATCATATTATTTTTTTCCATGTGGGATTATATTAAAGGCTTTTGAAAGCCATGCTTGACTCATGAAATAATTAGTCTTCTTTTTTTATTATTCGCATAAATTTTTATTTATTAATAATTTTTTTTATTTCATTGATATTCAAATATTTTTAAGATTATGAGATTATAATTTTAAAATTCGATCAAAATTTAATTAATAAAAAATAATTTTTTGGAATAAAATAATTTAATTTCAAAACTTTATACGAGTACGAGATGATTAAAGTTAGGTCTAACTACATTATATGCCAGCTAAGTACATCGAATAAACCCATTTAAATGTTACAAAAAAAAAATTTTCCTCGTGTAATATTGGATGGATATTCAATTAATTTTCTTGTTTGAACTTTCATAACAGTATAAACATATTTCTTTCAATTAGAGAATATTTTGACTTGAAAAAACCTCATAATTTTCAAATTTTTTGTGGAATATTGAGGAAATTTTGCTGAAAATGGAAAATCATAATGGTTGGTGAGGAACTGGGATGGTGGTGATTGAGAATAATGTGTCGTGATTGGTAAATAGGTATATGATGCCCTACTTGTCAATTTACTGAATAATTTTTTCATCCTTCATTGGAATTCATTTAATTTTTCGCTTCTTTAATTAGGAACTTATTACAACATTTTAATCCTTAAATATAAAATTTTTTATTTAAAGTACGAAATTAAAAATTAATAAGAGATATCATTTGAACTGAAGTTGTAGGGCTTTACCCCGAAGGGAGCCCTTCCAGAAATTCTCGACGGCCTAAGGCAAGCCTAGGCCGAAGAGGGGGTTTGGAAATAGTTTTCAACCAGCAATAGACGCGCCTCAGTTAGTACCTCACTAGCTGCGTCATTGCCCCAAGCGCAAAGATACTTAAACATTTGGGCTAAACTTTTCTTTTATAGAGCATTGTACTTAGCTAACATACATCCGTTTCCGATGTGGGTTTGGGACTTTCAAGCTTTTGAAGTAGTTTCGACTGTGATTATTGTACTATTATCCAAGACTCCATTATTATTGTATGACCCCTTTGAAACTAAATCAAAACTTAATAGTATTCATAAATGAATTCTAATAAATTCAAAATAAAAGAAGAAATATAAATTAATTCTATTAATGAATCATTTTACACAAATTCTTATATTTAATATACGAGAGACATAAAAGTCTAATATATGTCAATAAAATATAGTTCAAGTGACAAAAAAATAAATAAGAAAATAAGTAATACGAGTTTTTTATAAAATATAATTAGTCTAATATCTAGATATGTAATTTATTAATAAATTCCATCAATTTGATAAAATTCTACAAAACTAAAATTTTACCATTGTACGTAAATTCTTCACTTGTATAAAAATGTAAACAAATTTTACTAAATTTTATTTTTCAAACACATACCATTAATTCAAATTTAAAAATCATTAAAATTAACCATAATTCATATTTTTGTCTTAGTCCTATCCTATGTAACATAATTCAGTATACATTGGAACAATTTTGCTTTTAAAAAAAACATTGGACAAAACAACACCAAGTATTCAACAGGTTTTAGGATATACCACATTTTATATTCAAATTAAAAATTTAACCAATTGCCAAAGTTTTAGGATCTCAAATAATTGTTTTAAGGAATTTTATTTATCTTGAAACATGTTATGACGGTATATTACTTAGTTAATGTTTGGTATTTATATTTGGACAAAAATTTCCCAAGGAAATTCACTTAAGATGTTAGCTAAAATTTTTAGAATGAATAGTATTAATTTATTTAATATCAATTTATATTCCTAATCTATATATCTTTATATTTATAAAATAAAAAATGAACTCAAGAATCATTGGAAAAAATTTCCCTAATTCTCATTTATATGAAACTATCTTTATCAATTTTATAATATCTTTATATTATTTTGTCAACCAATCTATATTTAATAAATTTGATCTACATATTTTTTAATATTAATATTTATAATTATTAAAAATAACAATTAAATTTAATAAAAAATAATAATAGTTGTTGATATAATAAAAAATAAAATTAAATAAAAAAAATACAGCCAATTAGACTAAATTCTATTATCACAAATACAGAAAAAGAGAGTTGGTTGCACTCACACAAACAGTTAGCTCCTAGCTTTTCGAGGGTCAAGCCACGAGGACTATGGGCTTTAAAATTATCCTGAATTATATTATAAAACTTGAGAATATTATAGAGGGTGGGTGCGCCAGGCCTGTGCTTTAGTGCAACGCATAGGCGACGCTCAAGAACCCCAGTAGCAAGCTACTGAGATGGGCCCTTCCCCTAGAAAAATTAATTTAATATCATGTGAGCCGATGGCCCACGTATCAGATATTAAACTGATAAGAACAGATACTACACTTGATCTTAGCCAAAAGGCCGAGAAAGGTATGCTTTTCATTGTTTTGCAAACTTCCTTTTATAGACTTCTCATTCCCATAGCCTCATGTTATGTCGATGTGGTATATAATGTAAGTTTAATGGTTAGGTTTATCTATATAGCATATATACTAATTAACTTAGGCTGAAGCTAAGAGAATAAGAGTACTTTATAGGTGTTTAGACTAATAACTAAGCAACATTGTATTTTTCTATTTTCTAGAATTTTTTAAAAATTTTAGCTTATTTTAAAATAATTAATTAATAGTGACTAATTTAATTTAAAGTCTGAGAGTTAAAAGCAGTTAAATATGAGAGTTGAATAATGTGGTATTGAAGAGTCGTACTTACGTATTCATCAAATTAATGAGGAATGAATTATAAAAAGTTAAAAACATATTTACATCTATTCTAAACTTTGTATGACTAAATTTCATTAAGCACTTAATTGATAGGGCAAAAGGGCCAAATTAATTTTTGAACTTAGCATTCGAGAATAAATCAAGACAAAATCACTATTTTTATCATCAAAATCTTCATACTTGACAATTTTTATCAAATTAGTTCTTGGTCAAATTTTGGACAATGCGTGTGCTATAAAATCAGATGAAATAACGTTAATTTTATAAGTTTCGTTAGGCATAACTTTTTGAAAAAGTGTTTTTCTAAAAAAAAAATTTAGTTTTTTCAGTTTTTAAAAAAAAAAAATAGGCGAATAGATTTTTTTCAAAAAGTATGATTGAAAAAAACAATTTTAAAAAAATAAAAAAAAATTCAAAAAGTGTTATTTAGCCTCCAAAAGTTATTGTGTGATTAATTAATATATTAATGATTGATGAAAATTAAATATAGCACGGTACTAATTTATATGATTATAAGTTAGGTTTTAATTTTTTATAGCCCCTTGTTAGATTTTCTAATCCGCCTCTGTTTAAATGTTATTTATAAATATTAATGAATGATATTTTGAATTTTACAATTATTATATTCATTTGATTGTTTAATTTTTATTGTCCCTGAAATTCAATTTTTAATATTAAATAAAAATGTGTATAATGATCAACAAAATATCATCAATTTCATTAATTAAAACATTCAATCATTACACAATATCGAAAAATAACTTTCACTTTTACCCTTAAAATTTAAATTTAACTAATTACTATTAATCTGAAGGCTAAAAAAACACTTTAAAATTTTTTATTTAATTGATTATTTTTTTTTATTTTTTTCTTGAAATTTTTTTCAATCCAGCTTTTTAAATATTTATTTACCTTTTTTTTTCAAAAATACTTTTCAAAACTAAAAAAATTTAAAAAAAAAATTCTTTTAAAACACACTTTTCTAAAAAGTTATGCCTATAGTCTAATTTTATAGTATATTTGTACTGATTTATTCCTGAATACCAAATTTAAAGACTAATTTAACCCTTGTAAAAAAAAAAAAAAATTTACACATTTCACAAAGTAAGTTTACTTCACTTAATTTATCTTTATAATAATTATAAGTTAAATTCGATTGACAAATTATTTTTTTCTTGCATATAATACTGGCTTCAGGATTTTACCAGACCGAAGCATTTTATAAAGCTTGAACAGAAACTAAACTAGTCTTGGTGGGGCGCGCCAGGCCCGTGCAGTAGTGCAACGCATGGGCGACGCTCAAGAGCCCCAGTAGCAAGCTACTGTAGTGGACCCTTCCCCTAAAAAAATTAATTTAATATCATGTGAACCAATGGTCCACGTATCAGATATTAAACTGATAAGAACAGATACTACACTTGATCTTAGCCAAAAGGCCGAGAAAGGTATGCTTTACTTAATCTTCAAAACTTTCTTTTATATTATTTTTCTGTTCTTATCTCTTATCAGTCTTTCGATGTGGGATTTCCTGTTGAGGTTTATCTCTTTGCTTTGGACGGTTGGACCCTTGGACGTGAGCAAGAAAAACTGACCTCAACTTCACATCAAAGCTTCCCCAAGAATTAAAATAGGGAAACATTCCCCATAAGAGAAAAAAAACAAAAAAACAAAAAAACCACAAAAAACAAAACCTTCCCTCTTGAAATCATGCCATACATTGCATACATTGCATTGTTGGTTTACCTATTTATATCTATAATATAACATTACATAATATATCCTTATATGCACATTTCTAAATCATGTGTTGGTTTCCTTATAAACATGGGAATGTGTCCTTTAAAGGTTAAACTAACCTATTGTTGTGGCTACATTCCAATATTTTTTGGGTTTTTATTTAAAAAAATGATATTGAGGGCTTGAATCTAAATGAAAGTATCCAATCCAATTTCTTTGGCTATTATTGTTGTGGTACAACAAATGTTTCTCTTGGAATTTAGCTTACAAATTGCAAAATTGATAGATTATAATACATAAGCTTTTTTTTTTTTTTTTTTGCCAAATGAACACATAAGCTGATAAGCATGTATTTAGGCAAAAAGAGAATACATATCATATGTTGCTCTACTTTGTTTAATAATTTAGAAATAACTAATTGCTTACCATGCTTTGCATAATCAATAATTATATTCTTTTAATATTACGTATTTTAATTAAAGAAAAATTTTCATTATCAATTATATAACAAAAATATTTTAAAATTTTAAAAACCCTAGTTCACATTTAAATTATCACATGAGTTTGACATGAAAATTTAATTTTTAATCGAGCAATAAGTTTAAAAAAAATGCAATATAACTCGATATACAAATTTTGTCAATATATTATATGATATATATTATCAAAATTATCAATGTAACCCAATTGATTTTTTTCTCTTTTGTAAGTTTTGCTTGATGTATATATAGATATAAAATTTGCCTTTGTTGATTTACATAGATTAAGAGGAGAAGTATTGATTAGCTAATTAATTCTATAGAAATAATTTTTTAACAAAGAAAAACAATAAATAAATATCAAGATAAATTAACAATAGCTCAATCTTTTATTCTTGAAGCTAAGAAAGTTCATGAAAAAATTAATTTGCAAGATATAAATAATAACAAAAGGACACACATATATATATACATTATGGAGCACTACATATGAACAAATTAACAAATATTATTATAAAATTAGTTTTACTATTTAAAAAATTAATTACAGAGGAATTAAGAAGAATTTAAAAGCAAGAGATTAAAATGCTTAGAAAATTCCAAAATCTAGAAACAAATCCTGTAAGGAATCATTATTGATTCCGGTAAAATTCAATAATCCTATTTTCGACTCCTTTTGCTTTTTTGTTTTTTTTTCATTTTCAAAAGAAAAATCTGCATAATTTTATGGGAGTTAGAGTAAGCAAGTAAGTAGGAAATCTAAAGAACTCTGAGCAAGCAAGAAACTTAAAAAACTCATGGGTCAAAATTATTTACATAAGATTAAGGATAATATTAGAATTAATTAGCCTATCATTATAAATAGGGCTAATGACATAAAAAAAAAAAAAAAAAAAACCCTGTACTTTCAACGTTTTTTCTATTTTATCCAATTCTTTCAACTTTGACAAACTAATGTTTATAAAACCTATTTGTCTTCTGAAATAGCATTCCGACGAAATTCAATGTAAAATCATGCAAGATTTGCTTAGCTGGCACCGGAGTTTGACATGTGGTAACCGATGGAATTAAAATTATATATATATAGCTTACCTGCCACATCAGTGAACAATGAAAAAACCCAAACTTTTTATCCCCTTTTCCCCGTTGTCATTTTCAGCTCTGTAAAGTAATTAACAAATCCCTAACTTTTTCTCCCATTTTTAGTTCTGATTTTTACATAGACCCTTTGTTTTCATCTCTATAAAGTAAAAAATCCCTAACTTTTTCTCCCATTTTCATCTCGCCCACTGTTGCTTTCAAATTACAAGAAGAAAAGGAGAGTTTTGTCGTGTATGCATTAACGATTACAAATCAAATTGAAAGGTAACTACCTTTGCTCTTTTGTTTATTACAGTGAATGGGTAATGGGTGAAAGGTTTAATGATTATAATGAATTTTTAAATAGACTACTTGCATGAGATGTTGTTAATTAATACTACAAGAAACAAAAAAAAAAAAAAAGAAAAAAAAAAGACTTTTTTTGTATACTTTAATGGTTTCATAGCATTAGAGAGGAAGTAGAGACTAGAGAGAGACAATATTTTATTTGGGTTATGTAATGTTGTGTTTTGTTACTTTTATGGGGTTTTGTTGTTTTATCGTTTTTATGCTCATGGAAAATATATATATATTTTTGGTTAATCTACTGTAATGTTGATTGATGCAATATACTAATGAGTTTGTACTATCAAGATGGATAGATACATCATGTGTCTTCACCATGGAGGGTTATTTGTAGAGAATGACATTGATTGGTCATATGTTGGTGGTACAACAACTATAGTTGACAAATGTGATCCAAATAAAACTAGATTCTTTGAGATTTTGGGAGACTTAAAAGATTTAGGGTATGCTGGTATTAAAAAAATATCTTACAAGGATGATGAGGGAAGTTTTTGTTTCTTTAAAGATGATACTGGTGCAATGGAAATGCTTAAATTCATTGTTAAGAAGAAGAGATGAGGAGTTATTAGCAGATAATGTTGGTGGGGATGGTGAAAATGGGGGGAATGCTATAGCTAATGATGTAAGAGGGGCTGAGAGTATTGCTGCTGCTTCAGTTAACAGAGGTGGGCATGATAAGTTAACTGGAATAGAAGATGATGAACAAACATCTGAGGATCCTGATTATGAGCCTGTAGAAATCAGTGAAACTGATGATGGCATGGACTCAGAAGACTTCACTTCTGAGGATGAAGAACATTTGGAAGCAAAAAGACACATGAGATTTTCAAGAAGAAGGAACATAGATATGTTTGATGATCCCAATAGAGCAACTAGTGCTCCACCTGCAGCTCAAAAGAAGAACACTAATGGTGGTACAATAAAGCAAATACCTGATCCTGTGATACCAAAAGTGTCTGCTAGATATGACTTCCTTCCTCTTACTCCTCCAGATGACAAAGATGAGAATGGTTATATCAGTGAGTATCATGATTCAGATGCTTCAGTTGAGACACCTTACTCAAGTGAAAAAGGTGATCTAAGTCCAACTAGAAAAAAGAGGATGAAAGGCAAAGTATATGCACCTAACTGTGATCACAAACAACTACAACTGGAAATAGGACTGAGATTTAAAGATTATTATGAGTGCAAGAGTGCTTTACAGAAGTGGACTATTGTTAATGGTCGAAACATCAAATGGACAAAGTCAGGGTGTAATTTACAAACTTGAGCTAAATGATTTCTTATATGCTTAATTTACAATGTAGACAAGACAAGGCTATGGTGTATATGTTGCTGATTCAGGGAATGTATATGTCAAAGTATGTGTTTGTTTAATGTCAAGTGGTTTTAGAGGCATTTCTATTGTGGTTGGGATTTTTTAGGCTATAATGTAATGTTTGTGTTGTGTTGTGTTGTATCTATAGAATCCAGGTTTAAATAGGGTTAATCATGTAATAGGGGGAACAGCAGCTACAACAGCAACTAGAGGAGGAGGGAGAGGAAGGGGGGGTGGGCAGGGGCTCAATGGTTCCACCAACATGCCCCATAGGAGCTCAACAGCCTCAAAGAGCAACTAATGCAACACACAATGTTATGTAGCAAAAAAACATAGACAATACAGTAGCAGCAAACCCTCAAGGAGCTGACAATTTTTTCAGTAGCTAGAGGAGTTCAGTGACAAAAGATGGGAATGTAGCATAAGGGAATTGAAGTGCATCTATGTGAATTGTGTTGCTTATTTTGTGAACAATGTGTATTTTTGTGGCATTTCATGCCTTTAGTGTGTAGATATACAACTAGAATACTGGCATAGTATTTTCGTTGCTTTGTTTAAGCAATTCTCCTATTTTGATTGTGCAATTAGGTAAGCTAGAAGTTGTTGCCATTATAACTTTTATACTTTTGGTTTGATCAAGTCTATTTTTTTTTTTAATTCATTGATTTTAATCATCCAGAACAATCTATGCCCTTTGTGGATTCTGTATTGCACTAATTTGAGTAATATAAGATTTTCATTTGGTGCAAAAAAAATTATTTGACAACTTTTTATCATAAGCAAATTTGTTTATTATCATAAGCATTACACCATTACAACATTCATGGCAAGTATAAAGCATATGGTTTCCTAACTTTCTGCTTGCCAAATAAAAATCCTATAATTATAAAAACTAAACAAAAGATCACAATCTTTTTCACTCGAATTTTCTTCTTCATTCCATTAAGTTCTTCAATCAGACTTTTATTCTGTAACAACAACTTCTTTGTCTCAATCTCCAACAATGCCTTGGATTCATGCACATCTTTAAGTTCAGCCAATAGATTACGATGCTCATCTTCATTAAATTGTAGCTTCCTCGCTAACCATTCAATCTTAGAATTGTTAATTGCAATAATTTCATCTGAAAGCTTCTTCTTAGTCAAAATTTCCACGAGCATTTCTTTCACCCTTCCCTGATATTGGTTGTTTATCCAACGAAAATATCCACAATCTCTAGCCTATTCAACCAAATTTATTCAGGAGTCAATTTCAAAATGTAACACACTAAATTGTGAAAAATTAAAAAAAATAAAGTTTCACAAAATCACAGTTTGTCGTAACGAACATCGATAGAATCTGCGACCTGGATTTTTCAAACTCCATGAAGTTAGCAAATCTGTTGGCCCATATTCGCAACTATCCCTTGCAATCGAATTGACATAATCTACACTCCCCTCGATCATTTCTCTCGACATTATCAATTAGGGGTATATGCGTGAAAGAAGAAGTAAGAAGGGAGAGGAAGAACGAAGAAAAGGAGGGTGAGTTTTAAGAAACCCTAACTTCCAGTTTGAAGAAGCAAGAAGATGAAGAAGAGAAAGAAGGGAGAGGAAGAATGAAGAAGAGGAAGAAGAACGAAGATGAAGAAACGATGTGTTTATTTAAAGCTACTGATGTGGCATGTAAGCTATAATTTTTTTTAAAAAAAATTATACTCAGGTGCCAGCTAAGCAAATCTTGCCTGATTTTACATTCAATTTTGTCAGAATGCTATTTTAGAAGACAAATAGGTTTTATAGGCATTAGTTTGTCAAAGTTGAAAGAATCGGATAAAATGGAAAAAATGTTGAAAGTACAGGGTTTTTTTTTTTTTTATGTCATTAGCCCTTATAAATAATCATAAAATTTTTTGATATAGAACCCAAAAAATGTGAATAGATTAAAGGGAAGTGTAAATAGTTGCACCATATTTTTAAAGCACTAAACAATACTTCAATTATGTATTTTTTAGAATAAACACTTAATTTACCTACTAAATTTGTCGTTGATGTCCAATTAAATTTAAAATGACCTTTTGGCTCAATTAACATTTCTTTTCAAGTTCAAATAGGTCAAATTCTATACTAGAACTTGTTATTTACACATATGTTTTCAAATTTGGCTCGATCTTAGAACCGGTGAAGGCAGAGGATCACAGATCAAATGTTCAACCGGACTCGAATCAGAGTCAAACCAAAATTTTAAATAATATCATATATTTATTATCTATTTGTTAAAAATAAATATAATATACATGTAAAATTTTCCTTACAAGTGTTAATTTTAAATTACTAGGGATTAATAACTTAATATTGATGTTTTAAATTCTAATAATTTATTAGTATCTTAGGCCTTTAATCATTAACAATTAGCCTAAATAGTTGGATTTTGATGGTCTTCTTCAATGTTTGCTAGCCCATAGCTAAGCCCGACCCAATTAACTCATTAAGTAGGCGCACGTGTAATAAGTTGGCAGGTGGATAGCTGACGAGTGTGCTTTCTTTCTTACCCATTAACTCATATTAACTCATAACACAACAAGAAACCGTAGCTAGCACTAGCCTCTCTTTATAAGCAGCCGCAAAGGGGGCAGACGCAAAATATTGTATGGCCTCTCTAAGCTCAATTCTCTTCTTCTCCTTATGTTCTCATATTCAATTTTTGTATGGCTTGTTTTCTCTGTTTCACCACTAGTTTATTGTTTAATTTGAGAATTATTATCCCGGTGAAGGACGGTAATGATTTCAGTGTGAAAGGTCTCATTCGTCGCCAATATTTTGAGTCCCTTCTTCTTTATAATTTGGCAAAAAAAAAATTTCCCGATTTGGTTAACTCGAAAATCCGATCCTAGGTGGCCTAGTCACCGGTTACAAGGCTTGTTCGCTGGATTTTTCCCAATTTTTCTCATTTTCTAGGTTTATGATCTTAATCGGACTAGCCTGAGGACCGGTTCTTAGTTTTCTAATTGAACCAGCCGGGCCGATCCGGTTTTAACAATCATGAATTTACACACGATTGAGCATTAGTTAATGAAACAATAATTATTTCAAAATTAAAAATAGATAAAGCAGATAATTATTCCAGCAGCCATCGCACCATTTCCCCTTCACTAAGAAAAAGAATCATAAATAAATTCATTCGTAATAGAAAATTCTAAGACGCACAACACATTAGCAAAAACAAGAAAGCAAATTGAAGCCTTTTGTGAATTGTAGATTTGGAATTGAAGAAAATAAAAATGGCGTCAAAGGAAGGATTCAAATAATAATTGGAAGAATTGCATAAACAATTTTCCCTTTCATCAAATTCCTTCTCTATGATTTCTATCCTTCTGCTTCCCCTTCTCTGTGCAAATTAGTAAGCCTCATTTCTTCTTTCTAAGCCTCATTTCTTCTTTCCTCTTTTATAATCAAGATAAATTGTTTTTCTTTGAGTGCATAAACTTTGAAATTTTAATTGTCACACTCCACTTTGAGAGGTTTTAGGGCATTGATAGGCATAAGGACACCAATCGCCCGTAGAACCCATAAGCTATACATTCTATATGGCATCATTGCAACTAAACATATAATCTCATACCCGAGATCTCAACCTGAACATAAATATTTATATAATCCATATACGTACTTTCCATCACGTATCATACACACATACATTCTCATAAGTATATAACATATTACTCATACCATCCCATATCATAATTTAATACATGTAAGTAATCATCCATATATTATCACTTAAGCCAAAAGAATATCTCTCTCAATCACTCATGGAGCTCTAGAGTTAATCTTCAAAATACAAATGTAATAAAGGAGAAATTAAGTTAATCAACTTGATTCTCTAGGGAGAAGGAGCCTGAAGAATCGAACTGATAAACACTATTCTCTTGAAAAATATAAATAATCACTAATGAAATTAAGCAGTGAGTAAATAATATACTACCATACCTTTCAAAGTCGGTGTTTAACATATCATGTAAGAATGATTCAAGGTTATAATCCATGGTACATAAGATATATGAAATCATAAAGAATAAATATCAAATTGGCTTGTTGTCATAGGTATATTTACAGAAATCAAGCAGATATTTAAGCAAAAGCCTCCCTACATGCATGCTTTGAATATCATGAGTAGAGGCTTCCTTACAAGCATACTCTAAACAGTGGTCCCTTTGCAGACTTGCTATACGAAGTGAATCATATTTCATGATTAGGATTATTACCCTTCCTAGCTAGGGTTTAGATATTTTACCATATCTATAGGTATAATATAAACAATGTCTGATGTTTGCCTCACATCAGTTTAGGGGATTTTCGTTACAAGGTTCATATACATATCATAAAGCAATATCATAATCATTAGATTTCACACAATGGTTCATTCATAATAGAAGTGTCAATCATAATAGTTCATAGTCATTGGGTTCTATAATCATGGCTTTCTCAAAGTATTTAAATAGCATGAATAAACATACGCTTTATAGGATTTCATTAAATTTGGATATAAGCATAATAGTATATTAATTACTCACCTTAACTAAAAAAAATGCTCTAATAGCCTTGAATAACTCTGTATCAAGTCAAGCAATGCAAATCATCGTAGCCACTATCATCAACATCAAGTCTTCTCGGAGGAATTATACATAAATGCATATAAAAATGGAAAATATATCAATTTATGCTCTTAAATCATTTTATAAATGCCATCACATTCTAGTCTCACCTTAGACTTAGATTTCTATGGAAGAAATGGAGGGAAACAAGAGAAAACCCAAAACCTTAACTTACCTCTTCTTCAATGCTTCAACAATGGAAGTAATTAATGAGCCCTTGAAGCCCTAATCCCCTTGAATGATGCTATTGAAGCCTTAAATGAAGTCCTTTAGCATTTAATATGAGTGGGTTTAGTGTTTCTCTAGAGGACTTAGGGTTAGGAAGCAATAAATGGCGTTAAATGATCTGACTTTAGCCTTAAATTTCTTTATATAGCTGACTTCCCAAAACTGCCCCCAACATGAGTCATGATAGTGACACTTAAGTAACGGGCATGACTTGTCTAATCCTTCACTTTTGTCCCAACACTGGTCACAAGCGTTACTTATAGTCACTGGCGTGACTGGCTACTGTTCACGCAACTATTCATGCTCCTTCACTCTCTTGAATCTTGATAACTCTATTTTCTTAAAATTATTTTACATGTTTTAACTCAAATTTTGGTTCAGTTCTTGAGAATTTAATAATATTATTACTTATTTTGAGAAATAAATAATTCTAACAATTTATAAATAAATTATAAAATATTTTTAGTATTTTATTTTATTTTATTTTGCATATCAAAATGACATTAATGATG
>CATKHJ010263410.1:0-18768 GCA_949750685.1 Vernicia montana | reverse complement strand
ACTTCATGTATCCTCTAATTCAGCTTGGATCCATATTTTGTTACTTACAACAATAGTTAATTACAGAGAAGTCTTATGGCTCTTGCCGATGTTGAGGGAGCTCGAATTCATCTCAAACAATTGACAATTGCGCATCAGATGACTAGTTAGGAGTCCATGCAGGATATCCTCCTAAGGCATTATGTTCGGCAACTTCTTCATGAGATGTACAAGGTGAACACTGGAAAATTATTTAGCTAGTTCAATTGTCAAAGTTCCTTCTTTTCCCTTGCAAAATGTTCTGTGTCCTGCAGAACACTTGAGTTCAGTCTGTAAACATGGATATTATTGTTTAGGTATGTATCATGATTTATTCTTGTCAACTTATTCATGATAGTAATTTAACATCCTACTTCCAAATTTAATAGTCATATGATGTTCCTTTATTGCAATATGTAGGTCTTTGGATCTGCTGGTGTTATAGGGAATCCCATGGGATTTGCAAGGAGTTTGGGACTGGGCATTAGGGATTTTTTATCTATTCCAACTAGAAGCATTTTGCAGGTAAGAAGGTTTTATTAGTTGAGTTCAATTAATCAAGTGTATCTTGCCCCTGTTATCCTAATGTTGTAATTTGGCTATTTCTTCGATAGAGTCCTACTGGACTTATTACAGGCATGGCACAAAGTACTGCTAGTCTTTTGAGTAACGCAGTTTATGCTTTAAGTGATGCCACCACCCAGTTCAGTAAAGCTACACACAAGGTATTTCTACATTTGATATTTCTTAAATAATTTGGGGGATCAGTTTATATATGTTGAAGTGAATTAATGTATATTGATTGATGATGTCCTTGAAGGGTATTGTTGCATTTACATTTGATGACCTGTCTGTTGGAAGGATGGAAAAACAATAGAAAGGTGTAGCTTCACACAGTAAAGGTGTAATAAATGAAGTCTTAGAGGTAAATTGTTAGTGAAATGTGAAATTCTGCAGGTATGGTCTTTTTTCTTTATATATAGTATTTTGACCACCGACATACCTAATTTTATCTTATGAATCCTCATGCCCATCAAGAAAACAAAATTAGAAGTAAAATATAGCACAATGAGTGACAGTGTTATAATTCATATTGAACTTAGGTCAAAATTTTTGATACATTTGTACATTATTTCAATCTATGTACATGAGGACAGGATCTTTAACTATTGGTTTTTAATTTTTACCACTACTTTCCTACCTGAAATTTGGATTCATTATATACCTTGAACAGTTAACACATGTACATTCACAACTGCATCATGCTTTTATATGTCAAAAAAATTATTAAAAGTAAAAGGAACTATAAAAAACAAAAAATAGGTAGATGCAGAAAACACTACACTTTGCTTGTTGATTTTAGGGACTCATAGGTCTCCTTCAGTCACCGATTAAAGAAGCAGAGAAACATGGTCTTCCTGGTGTTGTCTCAGGTAATGTACTATAATCTAACACGTGTTACTGTAATATTTCATAATTATCTGCAGTACTATAGGTGAATGAGATATGAGCTACTGTGAAAATAGATAATGCCGATGAAACAACCTCTTATATTGAGTGTTTTCTTCTTATGAAATGATTGGTTTGATTTTTGTTTGAAAAAAAATTAAGAAACTTGTAAAGATCATTCAGAGTCAATTATTAGTTTTGGGTTGTAATGAGCCAATTTATTGATCTTTTATAATAATTATTAGGTTTGTTGATTTCTAGTTGTTAGGAATAAATCTTAGCTAATCCAAAAAAATTGCAGATATTTCCCCAGCATCTGTCCCCTTTTCAATTTTTCTATCAGAAAGTTTTTATTATTTTCTTTTTTCTAATCTTCAGATGTAAACCTCATATTAAGGGGTGGTTCTTCATCATTGATAATTCTTCTAACCCATTTCATTTGTGCAGGAATAGCATTAGGAGTTACTGGACTTGTGGCATGACCAGCAGCTAGTATTCTCGAGATTACAGGAAAAACTGCAGAGTATCAGAAATTTCATAACTACTTGGGGCAGTTGAAGGAAATGTTCCATACTGAATTCTACCGCACACCTCTTACTATTTCTTTGACCAATTTAGCAAGAGCTTATCAGATGCCTGAAGAATCGGCTGAGAAGTTTGTGGCCCGGTTCAGAAAGATGAAAGCCTATTGTAATGTCACTATTACCGAGCAAGAATTGGTGAGCCTAGCCTTCAATGATATGAATATTACCATCAGGAAGCACTTCGAGGGTCACAGGTTCAGGGATTTTTACGATCTATTGGATTTGGTTAATAGTTATGAAAGATTACTGAAAGAAAAAGATCAGAGAAAATCCTCATCCAAAGGCACTTATTACCAAGATCCAGTTGAAATGTCAAATGTGCAGCTGGGAGAAGTGGCACGCTCGGTGGGAGAAGAATCTAACTCGGAAGATGAAGGGGTATGTTTGGCCGAATTAAAAGCATGGAATTCTTATGAGTGTTCGGCCTTGAACAAACCATCTAGCTTTAAGAAGAAGACCTCTGAAACAAATAAAATTGCGAAGAAATATTCGTTTGATCTAACAAGAGCACGAAATATTTGACTGTTTATTGAAAGATAACCAAATAGTTTTGTCGGCTAGCCACATTATTCCTTCATATGAAAAAAGAGTTAAAAAGGACTACTGTAAGTGACATAATTCCTTCAAACATAATACAAATAACTGAATCGTCTTTAGAAATGTGGTTCAAAAGGCAATATTAGAAGGAAGATTGGCTTTTCCAACAAAAGGAAAGTCAACTGCAGTAGAGACGAATCCCTTCCCGAAAAGCACCAAAGGGGATGTGAAGATGCCCGAAGTCAATACCATTGGGATCAAAGTTCTGGGATCTGGAAAAAGTCAACCAAGAAAAATTGATCGGCCAAGAGAAAAATTAGAATTTTCAGCCAGCAAGGGGAAAGTGCAAGATGTCGAGGAGTCCGAACCAACAATTCGAGTGGATGCTCAGAGAGGCAATCACGGTCATTTAGGGATCGAGGGTCACCTGGTATGCCCTTCTTGCAAGACAGAATTAAATGTGGTACCGAAGAGAAAGAAACCAGAAACTTCTCACGAGAAAGAGGGCATTGGACATCAAACCTTGGGAAAAGAATGGCGGAATTTTACACCCAACAAATCGGCTAATACTAATCGTGCCAAAGATCAAGGATTGCAACCTGCGAGGCAAAGACATCGGGAATAGACAAAAATTGATAAACTGGTATCGAGTCTTGAATTAAGGTACAGATCCTTCAAACCTAAGTCTCGGTCTGTTGATAGTTGGGAATCACATCGACCTCCAAGGAAGAGTGTCTTCGATAGACTCGGGCCACAAGAGACTAGAAGACCAATTCTAATCAAGACACAGAAAAGGAGGTGGCAAAGGCAAAAACAGGTAGAACGGGCCAATTTAGTCGCCGAACTTGAAGCAACTGTAGATGGTCAAAGCCCAGCAATAAAATCGGTCGAACAGAAAGTTCAAGCTCATAACAAGATGAAGGCTGATGAAGCTGAATTTCGATTACGTTGTGATAACAAAAATTGCAGGGGCTCCAAGCAAAGATTTACAAAATTAATGCTAAGTCGAAGCCTGTCATTGACGAAATTAATGCGGAAGTGAAGCGGCGAAGAGTCTGGGTCCCAAAGCATGAACAAAACAATAGTGAAGACACAATGAAGGAACCCAAAGCGCCTATAGATGCTGAAACTAAGAATCTATTCAGTAGGGGCAACATCAATATGGTGACTATCTTGCCTTGTGACTTCCTTCCAAGACTGGGCCAAACTTCCACTTTGGATGGTGACGTTTTAGAAGCCGAAATCATAAAGGATGGAGAAGAGGTTCGGCAATCAGTTATTCTCGAAGAGCCACCAATGTCATTAACTAATCATATTCGGTCCCTGTATATCAAGGCCGAAATAAATGGAGTCCCCATGAACAGAGTATTGGTGGATAATGGAGTAGGTGTCAATATCATGCCTCTCCGAATGCTTAGAAAACTCGATTTGAACAAAGAAGATCTGGAGAAAGTCGATATTTCAATGACCGACTTCACTGGGGAGGAAACACTGGCAGAATGATTCATAACTGTTCATATGAAGGTCAGTCGGGAAATTCGGCATGAGGGTATGTTTGTTGTGGATGTGAAAAGTAACTATAACATTCTCCTAGGCAGGGACTGGATCCACTTCAATAAATGTATACCTTCCTCCATGCATTAACATTTGATATTATTCAGGGATGGATACATTGAGATTGTCTACGCAGAGAAAGATCCTTTCAAGGAACAAATCCACATGGCCGATACGTTATATTATGAACCCCATATCTGGGTAATAGAGATCGAAGTTTCTGAAGATAGTAAATACAAAAGGAAACAGCCCGAAGAATCAACCTTAGATGAATAAATGCTACTGGCCGAAGAAGTTGTTCGGTCCACTTCAGTTCGGCTGATAGGCCGAATTTCATCTTCGAATTAATGACCAAGTCCAAAAAAGAGGAAGTTTGGAAGAAGATCTTAGATCTTTTCCATCATTGGGAAGTAGCAGTGGCCGAGTGTATCTATGAGGATGAAGGTCAAGATTCAGCAGGCCAGTTGCGATTAGGAAATGTGAGACTGGCATCTCAAAAGCATGAAGACGAACCAACTGAAGTTCAAAACCCACTGAAAGAAATTAATTTGGGTACAGAAATCGATCCTTGGCCTATATTCATCAGTGCAAAGTTAAGTACAGATTTCGAAGAAAGACTGGTAGCATTACTTAAAGAATTTAAAGAATGCTTTTCATGGAATTACCATGAAATGCCAGGATAAGATCGATCATTAGTTGAACATCGGTTACCAATTAAACCTGAATATAAACCATTCAAGCAGCCCATGAGGAGAATGTCAAAAGAAGTGGAAGATTTAGTTCGGGAAGAGATCAAGAGACTGCTCGATGTAGGGTTCATCAGAATTGCCACGTATGTGGAATGGTTGTCTAATATTGTCCCTATCATAAAAAAGAATGGAAAGTTGAGAATATGTGTGGATTTTAGGAACTTAAACACTGCCACACCCAAAGATGAATATCTAATGCCGATTTCAGATATGCTGGTAGACTCGGCAATAGGAAACCTCATTCTAAGTTTTATGGATGGGCATTCGGGCTATAATCAGATCAAGATAGCCGAGGAAGATGTAAGTAAAACGGTGTTCAGATGCCCAGGGCCAATTAGAGCATACGAGTGGGTCGTCATGCCATTCAACCTAAAAAATGTGGGAGCCACTTATCAAAGAACAATGAATATGACATTTCACGATATGATCGAGAAAATCATGGAAGTATATATAGATGATATAGTGGTTCGATCTTAAGAGGAAGAGCAACACTTGGCCGATCTTCGAAGGACATTTGAACGAATGAAGAAACAGAACCTCAAAATGAATCCACTTAAATGTGCCTTCGGTGTATCGACTGGAAACTTCCTTGGATTTTTAGTACATCAAAGGGGAGTGGAAGTTAATAAAAATAAAGCCAGGGCAATTATTGAGGTACAGCCACCCCGAACAAAGAAAGAACTTCAGAGGTTGATCGGACAGATAAACTTTTTGAGAAGGTTTATTGCCAATACAGCAGGAAAACTTCGGTCGTGGAGAAATTTATTGAAAATTAAAAATGACAGATTTTTTATGGTCTGAAAAACATCAACGGGTGTTTGACGAAATCAAGGATTATCTGACTAAACCACCAGTCATGGCGCCTCCAAGATCGAATATGCCTTTAATTCTCTATATTTTGGCCTCTGAAGACTCAATTGGAAGCATGCTAGCACAGGAACAAGAGGGTTTTGAACGGGCCATTTACTATCTAAGTAGAAGTTTGACCGAGCATGAAGTAAAATACACATCGGTAGAAAAATTATGTTTAGCACTCTATTTCTCATGTACCAAACTTAGATACTACATGCTACCAGTAGTCATCTTAGTAGTTAATAGGACCGATGTGATAAAATATATACTGTTAAGACCGTTCTTAAGAAACAAGATGGGCAAATGGGCTGTAGCTCTTTTCGAATTTGCATTACAGTATGTACCACAAAAAGCAATTAAAGGCCAAGCGCTAGTCGATTTTTTAGCACATCACCCGACCAAAGAAGAATCCGAAGACATTGTCTATGTCTTCAATGGTGATTGGCAGATGTGGTTTGACGGGTCCAAAACTATGAACTCGGCTAGGGCCGAAATTGTATTAACCTTACCAGGGGGCATTTCCACAAAGTTGGGATTCATGCTTGGATTCCCATGCACAAACAATCAAGCCGAGTATGAAACTTTGATCATTGGACTCGAAATACTTGCTGAGCTTGGTGCGCGTTCGGTAGACATAAAGGGGAATTCTTTACTGATCGTAAAGTAGGTATCCGGGCAGTACAATTGCGAGTCTCCTACTCTTCGGCCATATTGTAACAAAGCTATGAACCTGTTAGATAGCTTTGAACACTTCTCTATAGAGTACTCTTTAAGGGCCGAAAATGAAGAGGCGAACCAATTAGCACAAGGGGCATCTAGATACTTGGCATGGTTTAGCGATATTCCCTTGGAATATAGACCAATTTCAATTTTATGCATAAAATATAAGTCGGTTAGAAGAACATGTAGAGAAGCACCAAGGAATATTCACCATTGGCCTGACAAAAGATTGGCACACCGAATCTATTGAATACCTCCGGAACCCATCAATAGGGGCAAATCATAGAGTCAAACTGACTGCGCCAAGATTTTGGGAAGATAATGGTGACTTATATCGAAAACACCATGGAGGTGAGTTACTCCTTTGTCTTGGTCCAAAAGCCATGCTCGTAATGGCCGAAGTTCATGAAGGCCTTACAGGAGCACATCAATCTAGGAAATTAATGAGATAGTTACTCGAACAATACGGATACTGGTGGCCGACTATGGAAAAAGACTGTTTCAGTTATGCAAAAGGATGCGAGGCTTGTCAGAAGCATGGATCGATTCAATTAGCATTAGTAAATGAATTACATTCGGTCATCAAACCGTGGCGGTTTAGAGGATGAGCGGTAGATATAATCGGTAAAATATACCCACCATCCTCTAAACAACATTCATTTATTTTGGTGGCGACAGATTATTTTTCAAAATGGGTAGAGGCAATACCCCTTAAAGTTGTTAATCAACAATCGGTCATAAAATTCTTCAAAGAATACATTCTACATCGTAGTAGTTTGCCGCAGACAATTACGACCGATCAAGGGACTGTATTCACTAGAGAAGAAGTTACCATTTTTGCAAAGAATTCGGTATTAAGCTGATTCATTCGACCCCGTATTATGCCCAAGCAAATGGACATGCAGAGGCAACCAATAAGTTGATCAAAATGAACATACAGAAGATGGTTGATGAAAACCCAAGAGTTTGGCATGAGCTGCTTGGTGAAACATTATGGGCACTTCGGACAACCATCAGAACCGCAACTGGGGCAACTCCATTCAATCTAGTGTATGGCCATGACGCGATGATACCAGCTAAATTAACTGTCAGATCTTGAGGAGGAGAATGCAGGACGAGTTAACAGCCGATCAATATGAACAAGCTATGTTGAAAGAATTAGATGACCTGGATTTTGATCGGCTGACAGCATTAGACTGAATCTAAGCATAGAAGAAACGTATAGAACGAGCATACAATAAGAGGGTTCGGCCAAAGGAATTCAGGATCGGAGATTTGGTATGGAAGGTGATTTTGCCCGTTGGGTCTAAAACTACGGAATTCGACAAGTGGTCTCCAAATTAGGAAGGTCTGTTTGTGATTAAAGAAATTAAAGGAAATGGAGCTTACCGATTGTCAGATCAAGATGGAGATTTATAAATGGAAAATTCTTAAAACCCTACATGCCATCTTTATGGGAGGGGTTAGACCGATCACAGTTTATTAAGACAAATGTATTTGCCGAAATATGATTTAAACTTCGGTTTATCATTGTAACAATCAGATAAAGTAAAATTGTAACACCATTCAATTTCTTCAATTCAAAATTACTTTTTACATATAATTGTTCAAAAATTCAGTCTTATGACCGATCTAATTAAAAATTTACAATGAGAAAAAATCGGCAACAGCTTGAGCTATCTCAGCTTGTCGAGCTTTAGCCTTCTGAGCATTTGGTACTAAGGTATTGATCTCGTCCATTGACTTCTTTTCTTGTAAAGCGACATCCTGAATCTCAGTCTTTGCCTGCTGAATGTGAATTGTGTTCTTTTTCTCCAATTCGATCAATCGGTCTTTGAGCTGCTTTAGCTGATCCTCAAGGTCTCTAATTTCTGAAGAAATACTTTTGCATTGATCAGCTAAAGATTTATTGTCCTGAGCTGCTTTGGAGCCCGATACTTTTAAATCGTTTATTCGGTTGGTTAGTTCTTTTGAACGATTCTGACTTACTCTCAAATGATCGGTAACCTTAACCGCCTCTTTATAGTCTCGGGTCAAGACATCCAAGGATTTTAAGAAATTATCATATCGAGCTTTATTCCCAATGGTGAGTTGACCTTCTGACCCGAATTGATTTTTAAATTTGAGGGATTCTCTGAGCATTTTGAATACTTCATCCATGAGGATTTAGCAGCCAACTTCTCTAAAGGATGAAATTCGTTGAACATGTTTTTCGACCTCTTCTGATCGAGAAATGGGCTGAAGAATGGGTTCGGTAGAGATAGGAGCCAATGGTTCGATAAGATTATCGATGGAGAAGTTCTTGAAAAAGTCTTCATCATCCCCCCACTCGTCTATCTGAAATGATAATTGAATTAAAGAACAGATGAAATAATTTAAAAAATTATTACTAAAATTTCGAACCAAACCTCATCCATAACATCAGTTTCATCTTTTTCTGACCGAACAAGCATGTCCACGACCGACATCCTAATGGGGTTGGACTAGGAGGACTCTTCGGTAGGAACCTGCAGATTAGATTCGGGTCGAGTAACCTCCCCAATTGGGGTGTCGTCTATTAGAGGGATCTATTCGTCTCTTTTCCTTTTGAAGGGTGAATTACCTCGGCTGTTAACAGACGCCGAGGAATGTGATTGAGGAACGAAGTCCAAACGCCTCCTAAGTTACTTGTTAGGTGATTTTTTCTCAGTGTGGAGAATGGGGTGACAATTTAACCTAGCATAAGTACTTAAATATGTTCATGGTCATAAGACTTTTCACTTGGGCTGCACTAATCCGAAATACCAGCACCTTTATTTGTTTATCTTTCCAGTTAGTGTGAGATACTAATGAAATTAAAGTGGTGAATCACAAACCCCTTGAATAATGATGTCAGGACAAACATGTGGATACTTATTGGTTTAGTGGTCGAACTGTGGTGCAGGATGAGGTTGGCATGAGATTTTACTGTCTATCAATTGATCGTTATTCATATCATGATTGACATATAATCCTTCAACCTAAGGTAATATGGTTGTCTCTTATATATATTGTTAAAATTTGTTATTGCTTACATATTGGCACAAGTCACACACTGACATACGAACATGTGGTCACCTTAGCTAGTTATATAGTGAGTACGATAGTCAGCTAGATATGAAATTAATTCCTCTAAGTAAACGAAATTAAAGTCCTATGTCGTCACATTCTTCTTGATTGTAAATTCTTGGCCTAGGTATTTTATACTAGCTAGAAATTGATTTTCAAGTGGTAGTCTAATCTTACTAAGAATTGAACCATCGAATGTAAAGGGGAGCTAGGACAAGGCTAAAAAAATAATATATATAATAAAGAGTAATTTTTTGAAAATTATAAAAATAATATTATTTTTTAATATTGGCTCCTTCAAAAGTTAAAAAATTTTACTCTATTATCTCCAAATCCAACATAATTAAAGTATTTATGAATGCAAATAATTTTCATATGGTTTAATTTGTTTTCTATAATTGTTAATTCTTTAATTAGCATTTTTGTTGTTAAGCATGTAGTTATTTTTCTTTATTTGTTTAAAGCATTTTGCACATGAATTTATTAATTTTATGATTATAAATATATATATATATATATATATATATTATTTAATACTTTAGTTATAAGTGTGTATTAATATATTTTTCATTTATATTTTTGAGTAGGTCTTAAGCCACTTTTCATCAAAACGAGGGGAATAAATCAACATCCCAACAATATAATACTACCTCTAGCCACTCGACAAAGTAAAAAATGATTTTCTCTGTGAAAAAATCTCAGGCCAGATTTTCAACAATCACAAACAAGCATGCCTCTGGCTGCATGACAAAAAACACATAATCATATGCACCATCACATAGCACATGCCCTATAGAAATAGGCATTAGGCCATTTTTGCATATATATATCATAGAAAAACAAAAGCAGGCCTCTAACCACAAAATCTCATCAAAGTTCAAATCCTGTTCAAAAATAAGTCTTAGGCCATTTTTCACAATAAAATCAAAGATACAAGCAAGTAGGCTTTTAGTCAGATTGTTTCAAACATTCATCACATCAAGCCGGCCTCAGGCTACAATCATAAAAATTGTATATACTGTGCAAACATAAAGTAGGTGAATTATGTATAGAGGATTGTTGACAATTTATAAGTCTATGTAGATAATGAATTCCTAAAGCTTTATATGATATGAGACATTTGATATTGATATTGAAGTATGTGAATGGATTGAATCATGTATTGATTATGTCATAGCAGGTTCTGATCTTGAGATTGAGATATGTATGATTTATAGTCTTGTTGCATGATACTATGATGGATTATTAATAGGTATGGGTTCTACGAGTCTTTGGTGACTTTAGGTCTACTAATGCTTTAGGACCGTCTCAGTTCAGAAGTTAGGTCGTGACAGATGAATCATGGCTTGGATCGGCTCTCCTATGCCTTCTCCAAGATTTTTCTCACTCTTTTTTCTCTATAGAAGCTCCATGGTGGCAATAGATTCAAAAGGAAGTAAAAGTCCCCAAAAGAAATCCAAAGGCAAATGAAAAAAAGAAGAAATGGGCTATTTATAATCGGGTGAGCTGGAAATTCCAATAGCCATAGGGATTGGATCAATAGGCATTGAGGATTGCGGTTTTAGGAGATGGAAAAGGGCTTGAGGAATTTGCCTTGCACTATCTACTGCTCTCCTAAAAAATATGTCCACAAAAGTTGTGAGAAATTTCAATGAGCAAAGAATATACTACATGTGACAACTAGATTTCTAGCCCCTAGGTGGATGGACTTTGCATTGCTTTCCAATTCAAAATTGGGGAACTAATTGGACCTAGGCCCAAAAAGTAGAACGGAATCACCACTTAGTTTTTAAAAACTAGGAAAAGTAAAGATGATTAGGATTTCTGGCTTTATACCTAGCCACCTTAGTCTAGAGATTTGGATAAGGAAGTTAGGTACGGGCTTAGGAAAATGTTAGGTACCCAAGCCCGCCCAATTGTGAGGCTGGCATCCACTGATTGGTCAATTTTAACGTAAGGCTTATTTGGGCTCTTAATATGCAATATGTTATCACCTAATACAATTCATACCATTCAAAGCAACTTAGCAAAATAACTTAATTAAATCCATACATTCGCAAAGGCTAAACAAGTAATTAAAACCTTAATAAATTATGGAGCAATTATCTTTGCCAAGTTATTTATCTAGCATGCTAATTAGTCAAAAGGTGGATTGCTAATCCTGCATTTAATTCCTAATTCAATCAATCCTAGCATGTCTTTACTAACTAATTATGCCAATTGATTAAAAAAAAACATATCAATTACATCATATCATTCATATAAAATCATCATATTAAAACCTACTCATGCTTCTAAACAAGTTAAACAGATTAATTATAAAACCTAAACATGCAATTGATTTCTAAGCAACTAAAACAATTAATTTAAGCAATTAATTAAAATCAATTAACAACTTAAAACATGCAAGTCTATGCAATCTGATCCTTTTAGTTACTGTTTTCATGCTTATACACAAAAACTTAAATTTACTAAATGAAATTAAATGACCAAATAATCTTCAATCTAAAACCTAATTACTAAAGGGGTGAGGGGAATTTAATTAATTACAAACCAAAAAAAGAAATAAAAATAAAAATAAAACCTAGCTACTGGAAAATATTACAGATCCACGAAAACTTTAAATAAACCCAGAAAACCCCAAAAAAAGAAATAGAAAAATTGAAACAACCACTAGGGGCGCGGGCGCGTGCTTGGGCCAGGGGCGTGAGCTTAGGTATGCGCCCCTGCTACGTAGACTAACATCTTATGTTTTCTCTGGTTTTGATTATGATGCCATTTCAGCCATTTCTATCACTTCCTCAGGGTTTCCAAACATAGGTATTTCCACCATGTTCTCATAAATGCATCAAAACTCACACAAATGATAAGAATATAAAGAAATAGAAAGAAAATGCAAGAACTCAAAGAACATAAGAAATATCATGAAGAATAGGACTGTGCCCCCTTCTACGCGCCCTTCACCTCTGAGTAGTGGGAAATTTAATTCCTCTTTTTGCTTGCTCTTACTGTGTGGGTGGCTTTTGTGTGCGTAAATGATTTACAGGAACCAAAAATGACATGAAAACAATTAAAATGCAACAAAAAGATACAGAAATAAGATTGAACTAAGAAAATATACATATTCAAGGCTTGATTATGGTTGACCAAGAACTGGCCTTGATTATCCATAATCTGGTGAATACATAGCATAACAACGTATATGTATATTAAACTAGCAATCTAAAGCAACAACAAAAAAAAAAAAAAAACACAATATGCATAAATATGAATTGAATTGCATAAAATGAGCTAAAAACATAAAAATAAATAAAAGAACAAATAAGATATAAAATAACCCTTATAGATTGCCCTACTCCTGGGCTAATAAGGCCAATTAAAGCCTGAATGCAATGGGGTCCCAGGGTTATAGAGCCCTCAGGTTACACCTAGACAAAAATCATACCTTTTGTTCCTCCTTATTCTTTGATTCACAAACTAGAAAGGTGAGTATTTCAAGTGTTTTGGTTAAGTCCTTAGGAAACTCATGAATTATGGTCCAGAAAACGTTCTCAGAATGCCCCAGAAAAACACAAAAAACTCATAATCCTCCCCTCCCTTAATCAGCAGAAAAAGTCCCCTCCCTTTGAATGAAAATTTTCCTTTTATATTGTCACACCCCACATTTTGGGGTGTAATGATCCTAGAGTTTAGGGAGATTTAAAGTCACAAAAACCCGTAGAATCTAATTAAACAATACTAACAATACTATATATATCATTCATTTAGTAACCCAAATCTTAACCAGAAAAACCATTTGATATCCACACTCCTGTACATATATATAGCCTTATTATATTAAGTTTATAGTATTTACAATCCACACTCTTATTATACCATTAATTATACAATAATTACATGACTACCATGAAGCTCTATTAAACAGATAGCATTATAAAAGAAGATAAAGAACGCGCCATACAAGTTATTCCCAAGCGAGGTAACATAACTTGAGAATTACCTTGTTGACTTCTCTAGAGCCCTTGAAAAATGTTAAACCACTAAGGAATGAGACTAGCTAAGTGAGTAAATAATAATATAATATAAATGCGTTTACAGGAATAATCTAGTTTCAATAAAATTATAGAAATAGTACAGTGGAACTAATTGTGACCATTTGCAATAACGATTAAGAATCATTTCAATATAAGGTAATATATGTTTTTACCAGAAATCAGTGATTTGGAGATAAAGTGTCTCCCACATGAATTGACAGTGTCGGCCTAAGCCTTGCTCTCCAGTATAAACAGTAAACAGTTACATAAGACTGATAAGGTTCTATAGCTAGGATTACCCATCCCAGCTAGGGTTCGGATACGGTTGCCTTATCCGCAGGCATACCATGTGCATAAGGTCTGATGTAAACCCACATTAGATGTGTATTTATAATTTATAGTAAGAATAAGGTTCACAATATATAGTCAATCTTAGGATAATTACAATCAAGAATTTCAGTGACAGTGTTTGTAGTCAGCACAATTAGGCTTTATTCGAATAGATGACTCTTATCAGTTGGATAGTAGTTCAGATAAACATTTATGACACTACAAAATAATTATGGTCTCAACAAAGTAGTTTACATATAATACTATATTATTAAATACTCACCACGAAACTCCTTTGCTCCAATACTAACACAAGTAATAAGGATGCTCATGTCCTTCCGGGGAACTAGTTTTCCCTTTTCTTTTATCCTTCGACACTACAATACACATAGTAATTTCCATTACTTTGGAACGATTAAAACCAATAAATTTCTATTTTCTTTAGCACTATTGAAAGTCTTACGTAGATATTCATTAATTTCCAATACATTATTAGTCTATCATGCTTAAGTTCCAATTTGGGGAAAAGTTTTATAAGTTACTAATTTTCCAAATTGATCACTAAATTATCTATCACTAAATTTCCCAAATTGATCACTAAATACATTTAATTGAAGCTATTCTTATATTTAATTAAAATTTGACACATTTGGTTCCAATTTGCCAATGTTGGCCGACCCCTAAGTTAGGGAAATTACATTTTCATTCTTTCAATTTTCCAATTAACTCCATAAATATTCAATTATCACCTAATTAATCCCCATTTAAACATTAATTGTATTAACATCAATTTCTAAACCTAATTGCTTCTTTGGTTGAACCCTTATTAACCATTCCTTTAAATTTTTGTTTCAATTTTCTAAATTAAAGTTCAATTAACTTAATTAAAACACATTAGATTATTTTCACATCATCAATTGCACTTAACTTTACTTAGGAATAAAACCCCCAATTTACCCCACCTTAAGAATTGAGAACTTTCCGATTCCTTAATCAATCTTCAAATTAATTCAAAAATTATTCAATTAACATCATAAGAAGTTGAATTCATCATCAAAATCATAAAACCAACATCAATTGAATTCTCCTCCCTTTAGGCCGAATACTAGAAAATTTTTTCCCCAATCTCATTTTTGTCGGTTCCTCTCAATTTCCATTCAATAAATCATAATTCCTATCCATCTTTATCTCAATTATCATTTAAATTTAACAAACAAAAATTTCCCCCCCTTTTTAGCTACTAGGCCGAACCATATCAATGGAAAAAAAAAGAAAATTTTTGCAATTCAACCAATCAACACACTCCTAATCATGTTAGAAATGAAATTCAAGTTTGGTTTTAGTGTTTATCTTAAATTTTCTTGAATTATTGATATTGAGATGGTGGTAGCCGGTTGGGTTTGGAGGAACTTGAAGCTGTCTTCTAATTTTTATTTAGTTGGTGATAAATATGATGGAAGATGATAATTTTCTCATTTTATATCATGTTTATCAAGTTTGGATGGTGAGGATTAAATCTTGTTAATCCAATGGCTATTGATTTAAGTTAAATTTATATTATTTTTACTATAGTCAAATATTTGGATAGCTATGCATTAAATGGTGATGAGTAAAATTTTATTTCCTATTATATAAATAAATATATATATATATATATATATATATATATATATGCTTATGTCAAAATTTTGACTATTAGGTGTGGGTCTCACCAATCCCTCATCTTCTTTCTCATTTCCTTAAGCTTACATCAAAACAACTTTAGCCCATCTTCTTCTATAAGTGGCCGGCCCATAGTGTGGTAATTTAGCCCAACACTTAATCTTCTCATACTCCATTATTCTACTACACATAATATTTATTTTAGTTATTTGTAAATTTTATTTTTCCTAGCATCCTAAACATGCCTTATTTCTACCAATTTTATTCAACAAAATCATGCTTGCATGAAACACGTTGAGAATAAAATAAAGCACAACAAGGGCAACCTAAACATGCATACTAGTTATTTAATCAAATTATTTATCCTAAATTCATCATGCAGTTCTAGGTGGTCAAGGTTCGTTTTAAGTTTAATTACATGCATAAAATTCCTTTAATTACCTTGTTGAATGCTTGTGAACATACATTCAAACCTTAATTCTAAATTAAACTACAATTAAAAGGGATAGGGAATTAAATAATGGCCTTTACAAACCCATAAAAATAATGAAAAATAAATAAACCTAAATCTAATTAAAAATTACATCCCAAATTAAATACACAAAAAAATTAAAGGAATCCTAAGCCTTATGGAGCGGAAAATGGTTGCCGGAAACTCCAAGAATCGAAAATGGGCATGGGCTGAGGAACCCAGCTAGAGAGGGGTTCACAGGGGCTTGTGCGCCCCTAAGATGGGCGCACACAGGGTTGTGCACCGCTGATGCCCAGGTGGTTCATCCTTACTCTTTTGTTTCGGCTCCAATTTTGCTGCAGCCTATTTTTGATGACCCTTTTCGGTTTTAACCTCTAAAAATACTTTTCAAATGCTCCAAAACAACAAAGAACTCAAAGAAACACTTTAAGTTGGCAAATCAAAACAAATAAATCTAAAAGAAAGACAAAAAACATGAATGAATCAAAAATTAATTTTTAATCCTAATCTAATCATGCCATTTATTATTCTATTCATGTGAAGGTTAGAATTACAGGATGCATTCAAAGATAATCAACTAAAACACTAATTTGAAGATAAAATCATGTTAGACAAGAATGAAGAACATTAAAAAGAGGAATTGTGAATAATAAGAAGAAAAACAAATGAGAATTGGTCCCAATTCATTTTTACTTATGTAAATTCATGCAATCATCTGTATGCTCTAATATTATTGACCTATTTCACATTAAGATGGCAATTATTATAGAAAAATGATTAAAACAAAGCATTTACATAAATATTTTAGCAAGATAATGAACATGTCACAAAATAATTTAATTGATGCATAAGGTCTGAAATTTGAAATAGACAGGATCAAAAACTTATTTTGATCCTCTCATATTCCCTTATAATGGAAATCAAATGAAAATTAAATGAACACAAAAAACATCAAATCAAATGAAATTGCAATTAAACATGAATACAAACATCTAAATATGCAAACAATGATGAATTTGAAATTAAAACATAAAATCCCTCTACATTGACCTATCCCTTAGCACAATCAGATGCTTAAGGAGTCTGAAGCAAAAGGAGTCATTGGTCAAAGGGGATTTTAGCCCTCAGGCAACAAAATTACAACATATCTTGTTGATGTTCTTCCTTAGAAATTGTTTCACAACCAAGCTCTTAAGTTTTCATTCTTGTGTTTTTTTTTAATTCTTTTTAGAATGATCAGTTTTCCTAGTTCTAAAGGGGTCCCCTGAGAGTTTTTGAAGTTTCGAGAAAAAAGAAGAAAATTAGAATTGGCCTCCTCTTGAAGAATAGATAATTTTCCCTTTTATGTGAATCTTTAAAATTATCAAGATTTTTCCTTTATTTTTTTGTTTTTTTAAATAAAAATTCATTTAAAATCATTTATGATCCTCCCCGATGTTTTGAGAGGATTGAGGTGGTTAAGAATGTTTAAAATTCAAAAAATTTGAAAAAAGTCAGAAAATCGAGCTGTCAGCAAGTCAGGGGCGCATGGGGAGGCATACACCCCTACAAGGGGCACACAACCTTTAGTAAGCAGACAAGGGACGCACAGTGCCTTGTGCACCCTTTGCTCAACAAAGGTGCAGAATCAACCTTGTTTCACCTCTGGGGATCAAACTGCAATTTTTTCGACCCTTGGTCAAAAGTTCATTTTAAACCTTCAAACTTCAAGGATTTGAAACATTAAAACCAAAGAACTCCAAATTAAACCAATTTGACCCATTTTCTAAAGCATTTTTAATTAAGTCCAGAAATCCTTTCAATTTGACCCAAAAATTGCATTGTGAACCAACCTCCATGCAAAAACAAATCGTTTCTCATCTTCGGGCTCCAGAGTTGAAAATTATGCGTTCATAGTTTGTCCACACTTTAACTTATTTTATTTCGCAAAGTAAGGACCAACTCCATCTTAATTTTCCTCCTTACTCATGCACACTGACTGAATCGCTTGATATCAGTCGGACACAACACATATACTAACCTGGATGAATCGTTTGATTTTAGTAGAACTTTGTTCTGGTGGGCTTTGTCGAATTCCTTTAATACAATGGCTTCATCTTTTGGTGGCGTTTTACCTTCGTTGGATTCTTTAATCCAATGTCCTTATCTCTTTGACAAGAATTTCCTCTGTTGGATCTCTTTAATCCAATAATTTCTCTTTTTACTGGATTTTTCTTTCGTTAGATTCTTGTAGACTAACAATTTCGCCTCTTTGGTAGGATGTTACCTTTACTGGATCTCTTTAATTCGACCACCTCGCCTTTTTAGTAGGGTTTTACCTTATGTTTGATTACCTAAAAGTGCAATGGGTAACTTCATTGGATTGCCTTTTGGGAGGTCCAGTTTGGTGCTCGGTCAGTTTTGAGGCATTTCTGAATTCGTCTGAATGGTTTTTCATTTTTCAGGGTATTTTTGATTTTCTGGTATTTCTGTCATATCAGGAGATTTTCAATTCCGCTTTGGATAAATGAGGTCTCTGGTGAAAGAGAAAAATATTGCGAGCGCATCAGAACTGACGACGCTGAATTCTGATTTGAGACGGTTCTGAAATCGCGTCCCGAGTGATCTGGCAGTGAAAGTTACTATGCAGGTGGACCCCCCTATATAAAGGAGTAACTACTTCACTTTTCTTCACTTTTCATCATTTGTTAGATTTTCATTATCTCTCTAACTTCTCTCTA
>CATKHJ010263271.1:0-10156 GCA_949750685.1 Vernicia montana | reverse complement strand
AAGTTTCTAAGATCAAAATTAACATGCAGCCACTTTTATTATAACCCCATCATCATACAAATAGATTATAGATGGTACCATCTCTTTATAGTGTGGGAGTCATGTCTCTGGTGCATTTTGACCCTCTTCTCTTCTTAAGCTTTGCACTTGAAATACACACACACACGACATTAACGAAAAGTAGATGTTTCAATTTTTTTCATTCCTTTGGGACCTACAATTGGCATCTCCAACAATGAAAGCAAAATCAATGCTTTTATCTTTGTTTATTTACTCCAACTATCATTTTGTTAAGGTTTTGAATGTAATGTAAGTGAAAATTTACCACCATTTAGTATCGAAATCAAAATCAAAATCAGTCAAGGACCAAAACAGAAGCTTCAAATGGAGATTCTTAATTTTTTGTTTCAGAAGCTTAAAAAAATTCAAGTTGACACACAACATGTTCTCAGTTCCATAATTTTATCACAATTCTAGGCCACAGAGTTGCTAAAATTGGAAAACTCAAAAAATTCACATCATTATCTCAAAACATAAAAGCAAAATCAACAAATATTAATTATTTATACATCTCAAAATAGCAAGAGGTTGCTCATATTCAACAAATTCATGATAAACTTTAATATCCTTGTTAATAAAATGAATTTTTACACAGGGCAAAAGAAAATATAAGCAAAATTAAAATGCAGTCCTACCTGAAACTTTATAAGCTGTGGCACCATTAATTTCAGTAGAAGTCACAGAAATTGTTTCTTTCAGGGTAACAGAATGACCAGATACTAATTTGTCCCTAAAACAATAGATTCAAGAACAAAAGAAATCACAAGATGTTACCAAATTCAATCCCTGTACTGACATAAATTCTAGCTCAAAAACACAGAAAAAAAAAAACAAAAAGGCAAGAGAAATAAGAAGCTAAAGAGAACCCATATATCCTTGACGATTGCTACTTTACGAGTCTTAAAATTAAAACATACTCATTTGAAAATTTAAAGGAAAGAAACCGAGAAACTTTTAAGAAATGAACTTTGAAAATAAAGCTCAAAACCTGAGTTTAAACCTCTCCTCGAATCTGGCCCGAGTCTCCTTGGCAGCCGCCACCCTCATCTCCTTGCTCTACAAGGCGTCGACGGTGTAGTGGGTGGATCGATGAACAGAGAATTGGTGAGAGTGAGAGGAGTGAGCAGAGCCTGTGAGAGATTTGTGTGTGAGAGGGTCCGATGGTGAGTGAGTTGAGAGTGAATCAGTGAGGAATCGAGAGAGAGAGAGAGAGAGAGAGCTGTGAGTTGTGTGTGTCTGTCAGAGTGATAAGAGAGAGATGAGAGAAGGAGAAGATCGGTGAACAGAGAGAGAGGAGCAGAGATTGGGTCTCTGATAGTGAGAATAGGGATTTAGAAATTTTGTTTTTTGAGACTAGGGATTTGAGTTTTTTTTTTTTTCCTGTTCTTTTGATGATAGCGCGGCTCAGTAAAAAATAAAGGCGGGACTGAAAACTTTTTTAGACAATATCGTAAAACGTCTCAAAATCTTAAACTTTAGACATATATTTTTCACTTATTCGGAGTAATTTAATTATAATACATTATTTATTATCTTTTGGAACAATTTTACTAAATCATCACAGATAATAAAATTTAACCTCATCACATATATATTATATCGTTTAGAGACACATTTTAGAAAACGTCACAAAATATAATTTTATTTATATTTAGAAACGCTTATTATGATGTTGTTAATCAGTAAAATTTAAAAACATTTTATTTCATTGCGGCTTATGAAATTTCGTCACTACAATATGGTGGGAAAGCAAATGACAGTGAGTAAGAATTGTAAGCATTTATTAAAGACGAAATTTATAAAACGTCTCTAAAACTATCCTATTAGGGACAATTTTAAAGGCGTGGTAAAATAAATTGTTTCTAATTCTCTGTTTTCTTATAGTTATAAGCCAAATTTAATTTTTATTAATTATAAAATTTTATTTTCAAATTAGTAGTTGCAAAATATATATATATACACACACACTTTGATATTGAATTAGCAACACATTTAAATAAATTCAATAATGTATAAGTAAAATTTAAATTTTATTAATTATAAAATTTTATTTTTCAAATTAGTAATTGCAATATATATATATATATACACACTTTGATATTAAATTAGCCATACATTTAATGATATTGAATAATGTATAAGTAAAATTTAATTTTTAATTATTTAAAAATAAAAAATATCCGAATCTCCGTTTTGTCTCGTTCCGTACCAAATCGTCTCATTAGACCCGAATTTTCGTCCCGAAAAATCGGGACGGTTCGGTACGGAGATTTTTTTTACGGTTCAGTTCCGGAGATCTTATTTTGAAAATATCCGAAATTCGGTTCGGTTCCGGAGATTTTTAAATCTCCGGATTCCCCCGAACCATGCTCAGCCCTAAGTAGCATATAGTATTGATAAAATATTAATTGTATTTTTAACCTAAAAAATATTAATTGCACAGCTCTAAATCTTAACATGTGTTAAAATATAAAATATTTTATATGCTCTAAATATTTTAGGTACTCTAAATTTTAAATATTTCATGGAGCCCATAATTTGAACTAAAATTTGAGAATATCATGTGCTGAAAACATGAGCAAGCTTATTTTGTTATGACTAATCTTTTTAAGGACAGTCAGATAAAATTTTTTCTCTCTCTATTTTTATAGTTTTTCCCTCAGAAAACTCTTGTACCCTTTCATAGGGTTTATGGAGGGAGATCCCTCCAGTGGCTCCAACCATGGGATGAGTTTCCCTAAATCTTTACCTTTTTTGTTATAAATATTGCAGGATCTTCAGTTCTTATGTGTTTTCTTTCTCCCATATCATCTTTTTTTTTTTTTTTTTAATCTAGATCTATTGCTTTTTTTTTTGCATCATGGCAAAGTTCTTGCCATACCTTAGTCTGGCGAGGTTCTACCTCCTTACTACCTCCATCCTTTTGTTGATCTGCACAGAGATGGTAGTAGGTGGGAGGGGGAAGGTATTGCTAGTGATGGCAGTGGTACTTCAAAACGTTCTCTTCAAAAGTTGGATATGATCTTCTTGCTTGAAGCCACTGCCATTGATGGAGACACTAAAACCTCAAGATAGTTGTCCCAAATAAGGGTTTTGGTTCTCTATCAGAAATACAATGCCACATGTGTTATTTGGCAATGTTGGGCGTTAATTGGGGCTCAACAATACAAGGATTTAAGGGTTATACTAGTTGCAATTATCCGATCATTGGTGCTCTCAGTCTATTCTTTACCCCTGGCGGTGGTGATGGAGTAGTTGCAGATCTCAAAAAAGCAAATGGAGAGCCAAGGGTATTTGCGTAAAACACCAAGTCTTTATGACATTCGGGCTGTCTTCTCCATAGATTTTGTGTTTGTAAAATTAGGCTTCAATCCCTTTTAATGGATAAGATGTTGTTGGACCCTAATCCCTACTTAGTGTTTTGTGTTGGTCTTTCCTATTTGGACTTATTTTGTATTTGTATTTATTTGGGCTCAATGCCCCTTTATTATTTATTATTAATGCTAGTAATTCTTTGGAAACAAAAAAAAAAGTTAAAAACATAATTTTACTTTACCATATAATGTAAAGAGAGTAAGCAATGAATTTTCATTCAATAAGAGAGAGACTAATAACTTTTGGCTAATAATAATATAAAAATCATCTTTAAAATTGTGAGATTATGAAATTTTAATCAAACTTCAAGAAAATATATATAGCGAGAGAAGTCAATTGTGGTGGACTCGATCCAACATGGAGTCTCATGTTTCATACGGAGTAGAAGCCCAGCCCAAAAAAATAACTCTTCAAAATGTTTCATGAATTCATCCAATAGGTATGCGCATTGACCCACTGCAAAATCCACCTATTAGTGCTTGTTAACTTACTCTTTTACTAGTTCACGTTCATAAACGTAGATGCCTCCATCATCCAGATGATATCCTTGTCTTAAAAGCATCTTTTACAGTCAGTTCAGATATGACAAAATCAAATTAAAAATTTCATCTGGCATCTCACTGATGCAAACCTTCTCGGAAGGAGGTGGCTCACTGGTGCAATCCTCCTCAAAACGTTCATACTACAAGATTAAAAGACAACCTTCCAAAATAAATCCAAAAATAGCCAGATAAAAATAACATTCGAATGATGATCAGATATAGAATCATGAAGGAGGTATCCACAACATGTTATTGAAGCCACGGAACATGATTGTTTCCATTATGGTTGTCCTCGATGGCAAATGATTTGGTCAACAAGAGAATTGATATGCAACACAAGTATTAAATTCCAACCACAAATGCAAGCAGAATCAAGATTAGGAATTTACCAAACCTGGAATTGGAGCATGAGCCTATTCACCAAAAAAGCTGATAAATTAAATATATTACAACACATAAAATTTATTTTAAAAGAACCCCAGCAATGTACGGGACTCTGCTAGTCCACAGCATAAATTAGTATTTCTCAAGACAATTCCAACGACAAAAGAAGCAAAACGGACCTTGAGCAAAGCCAAAGGACTTCAAAATGACTGGCAGTCAATTATCACTCCATGATGCTTTGTGTTTCTTGTTAACTTGCTCTTTGCTAGTTCATGTTCTGCTGCCAAACAGCTACAAGAATTCGGATTTAAATAATTTTTTCAACAATCACTTGTGCTTTGGATGTTGCCTTTCTCTCCAACAGTTCAACTATGCGTTGACATTTCCTCTCATCAAAGGGCAACTTCAGAGGGGAAATCTCTTCACGCCACACGCCAAATCCCCTGTATTGCTTAACACAAGAAGTAAGAACCATCTTCTCAAGTGCAACAGCATTTTCCAAGATATACGCAGCCAACTCAAGTTGATTTACTGTGCCATGAAAACCACTAATTTCAACTTCTTTCAGCTGAGTATGAATACATTTATCAAATACCGACGACATTCTCACTTCATAATCATGCAATTGTGTTACGATGGGAAGAAGTCCAATGTATCTTATCTGTAACAAGTACCATAATATCAATCCGTGCATATTGAATGTATGTATCAACAGATTGCTAACTTAGAAATTTGAACATACGAAGTTTGACAGACATCTAAGAAAACATCCAAGTCAAATAAGCAAAAAAGGTGCTATTAACTAAAAAAAGTCCTCTATAAGAGAAAATCTTAAATATCACTAGAAATTTAGATATGTATTACCATCAAATTAAATTTTTGAAGAACAGGGAAGACACTTAGAATTGGAATAATTTTTCGAATATCATAATAGGACGATCCAAACACGGAGAATTCCAGTTGCTTCAGATTGCCAAAAGTACATGTGAATCTAGGTATAGACATTATCTGGAAGGCAAAAAAAAAAGAGGAAAATGATTAAAAAAAAGACAAAAGAATTTTAGTCTATGTAATTCACAAAGAGAGGACTATGATCCATTGTAAACATGATACAAGCAATGTGAAATAGGAATAAATAAATAAATACAGAGAGTGATGTGTGCGCATTTTGTGTCAACATACGCACCATTATAGAAGAACAGTCCAGTGATAGAGATTGAAGTTGAGGAAGATGATTTGCCAATTTATTGAAGAAGTATGAAATGTTAACCGTACGCGTCAAAACAAAATGGGCTTTCTCCAAATTGCGAACACTAGAGAACTCTAAATTTGCTGTCTTACTGAAACTAAAATACTCAAAATTGGTGAGATGGGAAGCAGAAAGCTCAATCTCTTCCAATCCTTCACAATCATAAATCATCAACTGTTTCAATCGTAGAAATGGGCTATGGACACTTAACACCATAGGACATAAACATTGCGACAGTTTCAACTGTTCAAGATTCGAACACCTTGACAAAATGTAAAGCAATAGACTTTGATTTATTGTGATAACATTTAAGTCAAGGAACTTCAAGGAATGAAATTGACCATTAAAATCTGGTTCAAGTATGCATGAGTGTAACCCCAAATACTTCAAATTGGATGCTTCAGACAAAAGCCGGAAAGAAAAGGAATATAACTTTGACCTCAAAACTGGTGCTGCATCAATGCAATCACAGAAGCAATACAAGTTCAACTGAATGTTCTCAGCACCCATCTTAATTGCGAAATTGATCCATCGATCAATATCTAAAGCAAACTTTCTATCAAGGCGAAAAGTCACTCTAAAGGAGCCGAAGTTTGGGCCTTTATACTCATTTAAGAACTTATTTACTTTTTGCACAAATGCATTTGGATATCTTTGACATATCGTATTTACTTCATATTCATTACATTTCCCACATTTCATGTTGAACATGGTATTTGAATCAAATTTGAGGTTTGATCTTGATGCATGGGGATACCATAGATAAAGATGCCTCCATCTTCTAGATAATATCCTTGTCTTAAAAGCATCTTTTACCGTCAGATATGGCAAAATCAGATTAAGAATTTCATCTGGCATCTCGCTAATGCAATCCTCCTCAAGACGATCACACTACATGATTAGAAGACAGACATTTCAAGATAAATAAATTAAAAAAGCAGAATACGTTCCAATAATTTTTTGGAACAAATGTAGCTAACCTTAACAACCAAAGAACACTTAAATAAGGATCAAATATATGACTATTTGCCAAAGGGCACCATATTGAGGATTTAACAAATAGATTCAATGTCATAAATGGTATCTACAACATGTTATTGAAGCAATGGAACATGATTGCTTCCTCAATGGCAAATAGCCAAATAGTTTAGTTGACAAGACTATTGCATATGCAACCAAAGTATTAAATTCCAATAGCAAATGCAAGCAGAATGTACACAATAGTGTACCAAACTTCGAATTGGTTCATGAGCTGATTCAAGGAGAATTTACCTCCATAGAACTTTCTCCATAGGCTGTGATATATTTATTGTATCTTCGGCAGAATGCAAAGAAATCATTGATGAAATTTGGCACTACTGTCTGCAAAGACATTGTTCTGAGCGGAGATGGATGCAATGGTCCTAATCGTGATGGTTTTAATTTGTCAGTGGATTGTGATGGTTTCACTATCTGTAGAAGGTCAAAATGAATTACATATGTAACAATTTGAGTATGATCTAACAATCTGAAAATAATTCAAAAAAATTTGATGCAAAAGAAAATAAAAAAAGATTCAATCTTGAGTATCATCATAATTCACTGTAGAAAAAATACTCAATTTTTTAATGCTTCTTGTATATGGAAAATGGAAAAGATTAATTTTTAATGCTTCTTTTATATGGGAATTGATTGAAAAACAAAAACAAAAGCCTCAATTTTCAGATGGTCGCACAAAGAATCAATTTTTATATCTCAGAACAAGAATCCATGCCGAAGGTTAAAGCTCTCTTTTCAAAAAATTAATTGATTGGTGGTTTCACAAGAATTAACAAAAACAATTTGAAAATTTGAAAGAAAGACATCATTTTTTCTTTAAATTCCTCCAAAGAATTATTTTAAATTTTAAAAATTGCAGAAAAAGAGGAAGAAAAACAAATTCATACCTTGATATGTGAAACGGCCAAACGTAGCTTCGCTTCATAAAATTTACGTTCTTCCTCCGGCTACCACATCTCTGGTTCTTCCTCTAATATTATGTTCGGTAACACTTGTGATGCTTTATATGTTCCATTCTAAAACCTAATTTTCCTCGAAGTCGGTTTAGGTTTGAAAATTTATTCATAAAAAATAAAACCCAACTGGCTAAAGGCTATTTATTTATTTATTTTAACAAAATAAGGCTATTTCCATCCGTCAGCTTTGTCTAAAGGACGAACTACTATTTAGTCCTTAAGAATTAACCACAATAGCTAAGTGGCCCCTACATTATGAGAAATTAATCCTTATGTTTCACTATGTCAAATTAATGATGTTCTTTGGCCAAAAAAAAAAAAAACACAAACAAATTTAATGATGTTTACCAATAACTGCATGTTAAAGATCTAAAATACCCTTACTAATTAAATAATCAATAAAAAGAAATAAATTATTTACTTTAAATTTAATTCATCTTTCATTTTTATCTGTCTTTTTTTTGAACTCCAATAATTTTCTTCGCTCTTTAAATTCTGAAATTTGAAAAATTTAGAGTTACTACCTTCCACTAGTAATTAGGAATGGTGGTTTACGATATCTAAAGTGGCAAAAAAAAGTTTGAATGTGGGAATAAAATCAAGTAATTTTATTTTGTAATTTGAAATTTGTATTAAAATAGTATTGATTTAAATTGTTCATCGTATAATTATTGAACTATGTATGTGGGTTTGAATATCATGAATTTGATTTTTTTGATTAGTTAAGTACAATGCATGCATGGGGTAGAAATTCCCAATTTGATTAAGATTAATGTGAAAATCGATGAAAGAGGAGATTTAGTTAGAAAGTGTTGGTTTGAAATTCCATAACCCAGTAAATGTTTCATGTAAATTGAGCAACTTTATTGTGTTATTTACAGTTACTTTATAATCTAGGGTTTATGTCAGTGGACATTAGTTAGGTATTGAATATAAATTTTTTTTTTTTTTATTTAATAAAGTTGAATCATCATGGGTTGCAATGGGTAAACATTTGAATTTTGGATAAATTACTATTTAATCTCTCATATTTGACGTAATTAACTAATTAGTCTATATTTTTTGATAAATTAATTAGTTAGTTCCTATATTTTGATTCTGTCAATAAACTAAGGTGTTGTTTGGTAAAATTGAATATTAAGTACTGAAAATTTAAGTGTTAAATTTTAAGTACTTAATAATATAAGTGATATAGTTTTTAAAATGTAAATTATTTAAAAATTTAATAACGTAGAATTTTTAAATTAAATATTTTAACTTAATATTTTAAGTGGTTTTTGACTTAATTAAAAACTTTAAGTTTAGATTATTTTATATTATCAAACCATTTTAAAATTAATAAGTGCTGAAAATATTAAATTAAATAATAAATTGAGTTATCAAATATCCCCTAAATCTTTCCATCCAATTTCAAAGGTTTTTTCCATTAGTCAACCCTTCGGACAATTTTTTTATTCAATTATAATATAAGTTGATGCCTATAATGCCCTTTTGCCCTTTTATATATATAAATAAAACTAACTGTGATGTTTCTGCTTTTTATTTTCCTCTTTTTACTATTGCCCTAATTTCCATTGCAAATCTGTATAAAATGAAAGAGAGGCTTAAGTTGTAATTGACAATCGAGTCTTTGAAGCGACAAAAGAATTAAGGTAAGTGTTTCTTGTTTAGAGATGATTAGAGTTTGGTAATTTCGATTTTGTAGTTTGAGTTTAACTTGGGTGGAATTGATTTTGGGAAAAATTTGGAAAAGGGGGAATTTTACTAAGAGATTTTGTTTTAACTTGTGTATTATTCTTATTTTATTATTTTGAGAGTTCCTTCATAAACAATAGTTTGATCATTAACACCTTCATCGTTTCGTGAGGATCTACGGTATCTTGTTCGTACATGATCCTCAAAGTAATGGGAACAGAACAACGATGCTTCCTCAACTAAATAGGCATTACATATCGAACCTTGCTTTGTTCCCAACTTTATTCTTAACCCGACGAAGGTACCTCTCAAAAGGATACATCCAACGATACTGTACAGGACCTGCAATCCTAGCTTCATAAGGCAGGTGTACTGGTAGATGTTCCATTGAGTCAAAAAAGCTTGGAGGAAATATTCGCTCCAGCTTACAAATTATAATAGGTATCTCTTCCTCAAATCGGGCCATATCCTCATTCGACAAAACTGTTGATGTCAGATCTTTGAAGAAAAGACTCATTTCAGTTAATGCTTTCCAAACATTTGCTGGCAATAATTCACGAAAAGCAATTGGAATTAATCTCTGCATGAAGACATGACAATCATGACTTTTCATACCAAACAGTTTCAGTTTTTTCATGTCAACGCATCTTCCCATGTTTGAAACATAGCCATTTGGAAATCTAAAATTCTTCAGCCACTCACACAAAGCTACTTTTGACGGTTTATCCAAGTTGTAACAAGCTTTTGGATATCTACCCGTTACTGGGTCCTTTCCCAATTCAGGACGCCTGCAATACTCATTTAACTCCCGTCTCGATTTCACAGTATCTTTTGTTTTCCCATCCACTTCCATCACT
>CATKHJ010263181.1:0-13967 GCA_949750685.1 Vernicia montana | reverse complement strand
TGGCTTGGGTTTTTGTTATTTTTCATTATAAATCAGAGAATATCTGCCAAGGATGCACTTGATGCTGAGTATTTCTGGACTGACCCGTTGCCTTGTGACCCCAGGAGGTTTGGCTTACTCCATCCATAGCTGCCTTGGTTTTTAATCTGTTACTTGGTTTGTTTCCTAAACCAGTTTTTGTTTCTTTGTTTTAGTTTACCCAAATATGAATCATCGCACGAATTCCAGACAAAGAAAAAGCGCCAGCAACAAAGACAGCATGAAGAAAATGCTAAACGTCAGAAACTGCAACACCCGCAGCCGCATGGTCGCCTTCCACCCATTCAGCAGTCTGGTCAGGCACATCCTCAAATGAGGTCAGGGCCTAATCAACCTATGCTTAATTCTCAGCCTCCAGTTGCTGCAGGGCCTAGCCACCATTACGGGAAGCCTCGTGGGCCTGGAAGATACCCCACAGGTGGAACAAGTGGAGGATACAACCATCCAAACCGTGGAGGTCAAGGCGGTGGAGGTTATGGGAGTGGACCATATCCTCCACAGGGACGGGCTCCACCATATGGTTCAAGTGGCATGCCTGGTGCTCCTCGTGGTGGAGGGAACAGTGGGTATGGAGCTGGTGCTCCAAATTATCCTCAAGGTGCTCCATATGGTAGTTCTGGCGCTGGTCGAGGTTCAAACATGATGGGTGGAAACCGCAACAACCAGCAGTATGGTTGGCAACAATAGTGTGATTTTTTATTTGATGATTAACTTTAATATAAGAACATGTTGGAATGACCTCCATTAGAGAGTAGACTATCTGTGGGCACGTTGTACTATTTTTGTGTTGTGAAGGCCATATGCTTGGTGGTGAAAGCTATGGCAATGGATGTGGGCTTGAGCTAGTGGTAGGCTGGCTGTGATTGCCACGGATATCTGTTTGGTCGAAATCTGGCCTGATAAATTGGAGGTCTATTATCCTAAAATGAGGGTTGAGGGATAGGATTAAGCATTTAAGCCTTATTTTTTAAGGCTTGAATATGCTTAGGTTGGGTATTAAGTAAAAGTAGTTTTGCAAAAAAGTATTAAATAAAGCAGTTTTGCAAGAAGGCATGGATTGACGTCTTGTATTTAATTACAAATTTATTTGTCAATATTATGTTATTAAGCAATCATTTTTTTTAGCTTTTTCTAGCCCTTTTCATCTTTCTTAACTATCAATTGAATTGCATATCACACACATAATGTGTGGAAGGATATTGTTAAATCTTGTCTGCTACTAATATAAAGAGATATGAACAAATAGAGGAAAAAAAAGTATCGATATTTTTTTTACTAGCTAATAAATAGATAAAAAAATTATATTGATTAAAATATCTTATCACTTATTGGTTTAGTAAGAAAAGAATTTTTTTAATCAAACACTGAATCCAAATTCAATTTTATCTACCATTGAACAGAGCCACCAGATGATATAATGGGATGAACATCTGTTGCATATATCACATATTTAAAATCATTTTTTATTGGACCAGAAACAAAAACAAAAGAGTATTTAAAATAGAGATTTATATGACTAAAATCGAACATTTTAAAAAAATTATATAAACACGAACTAACTAGCTAGTCACTAGTTATTTAGGGCTGGCAATTCTTGTAGTATGATGCCATTATATATAATAAAATTTTCAAATCTTATTATACATGTTACATTATATAACGTATCTATTTCATTTAAGTACATGAAAATATTTGTTTTAGTATTAATTTAAAGTTATTAATATGTTTAATCTTAATATAATTAATCTATGACGAAATAAAAGGAGTTTAGGAAGTTTTAATTGTAAAGTTAAAATAAAGAGATATGTGGAGCAAATAAAGTAAACAAAATCTAATTAATTTAAGTTTGTTTCAAAAAATTTATATTTATATTCTATCTATTTGAATTAATTATTGTACATATATTTTCAAGGATAAATATATTTTTATAATATAAATTGAATAACTCTCGTTGTATTTATCATTCATTGTGTATCTACATGAACATAATCTACAGCCAAGATAGACTCTAAATTATTGCTAAGTCTCTCTCTCTCTCTCTCTTTTCTCTGCTTTTCCTTTATGGGAGTTTGCTCTTTTCTCGTAAGGTTTCTGCTAGATCCCTTTTTTCTTTATCTTTTAACTTAGTTTTTTCTTTTCTAGTGTGTGAAAATAACTTTTTGTCTAAAGCCTTAGAGGATCCTTTTTGCTACCGTCAGGTCGGTTGTTTGTTCATATGGGTTGGTGGTTTAGGCAGGCGGTTGTACCTGTACTGATGGTGCTGATGGCGGTTGCTCTTTGGGCTGTGGCCGTTTAGTTTCTTTGTGCTCTTCGAAGGCCAGAGGATTGTTTTATGGACACCTGGGGGCCAGGAGTAGGAGCAGATCTGCCTGGTGAGTCAAAGAACTGGCGACTACAGATCCATTCAACGCCTCTGGATCTAGGCCTTTTTTGGTCTAATTTCATTATGATTGTTCATCAATGGGGTCTTTCCAAGCTTTTTCAGTGCATAATCCTTTTGTTTGCTCTAGTCTCAAATCTGGTCTTCTCGGTGCTTCTCCTTCTAGTTCGGTTGCTGGTGATGGTTCATCTGTTCCCTGGGGCAGCCGAAGCCTCTAAAAGGGCTGGGATAGATCAGAGATTATTTGGTAATTTTATCAGCTTTGTATGCCTTTGGGCCAGTCATTTGGGCTTGCAGCCCATTGTTCAAATCCCTTTTGTGGGTAGTTTTATTTTTTTGAGATGGGCATGTATTACTCTTATATTATGTACTGATTTGAGCATGGTACCTTTATTAATGAATGACTTTTATTTGGGCAAAAAAAAAAAAAAACATAATCTATTAAATATATTAATATCATTTTATTGCGAGTTATACGAGTCAATCCATTTGTACCATAATTTTTTATGTGTTGTAAATAGATTGTCCCATTTATAACTAGAACCTATTTATGTCTAATCTAATTTTTTTAATTACGTGTCATGTTAATGGGCATATCAAGAACCAACTATCCTTCTCTCTCTAGGAATTTTTCTCTCCCTTCTCTCTAGATCTCCTTGTTCCTTGAGTTAGGTTTCTCTGTAGGGAACCTCTGGTGGCTCCGGCCACCAGAGGAGATCCCTATTTCTCTAGACTTTTTTGATTTTATATCTTTTAGTTTGATCAATAATTGGATCTCTACCTTTTGTGTTTTGATTTTGTCTCCCATCATGTATGGGCTTTGGAGTTTTTGTGCTGATTTGGTTTGGATCAATCTCAGGGCCGTCTTGGGTGCTCTAGTAGAGTCTGGCAATGTCCGGCTCTCCCCTCTCAGTCATCTTCTCCAGATCTTGTTTGTAGAGGACTGTAAGGGGGAGGGGGAAGATTTTGCTGGGGCTGGTGATGGAGAATTTGTGTATGAAAGCGTTATTTGTTGCTTCGTCTCTATCTCAGCTCATGAAGGAGTTTGTTTTTCAAAAATTGGTTTGATTTGCTTGCAATCTGTAGGTCCTTCATCTGCTAGGCCCGATTCCAGTTTTCTATGGAGGGCAAACTCAAGTTCTCAACGGTACATATTTTCATTGATTGATCCAGTTATGGAGCCATTTAACTTGAATCTGCCTCAAGGTTTTCCTCTTTTATCAACGGTGGTGGAAGCGGCGGTGATGAAGGTGGAAACATCTAGAAGTGCTGATAGGGTTAAAGGGCTCCATTGTAATTTTATTTGTGTTCTAGGCCTCTGGGCCAGGTTTAAAACAGACCTCTATGGTTGTTATTGTTTGGGCTGGAAGCCCATGTCTTCTGACCCTTCCTTGGGTTATTTGAGCCTGGATTTTTTAGTCCATCAGGCTTGGTTTACTGGTTGGATCAATCATATATGTACTTTCTATTATTGTACTGTTTGGGGCCTTGGGCCATTTTAATACCAGCAATTATCTTCTTTGGGAAAAAAAAAAAAAAGGGCATATCAAGAATTGTCAATCCTAATTATTTATTTCTTTTAAGGATTTTTTTTTCGAAAGGAAAAATCATGCTTGCATTAAACCAACTTTAGGCCCAAAAACATTATAACAACATATCAAATATAGAGGGATAGCCCAGAAGAATTTAACTAACATGGACCTAGGGTTCAGAAATAGCATACCCTTAAAAAGGTTTTTAAACCAAGGCTTCAAGCTCAACACCACAACAACCCAAAAGCCTACAGATTTTGACAAATTACGCACATACCCCTGCTTGTATTGCTCCTTTCCAGAAGCCTCTTTCATCTTCTCCGTCGACTCCTTCGTCTTCGATGCCAAAGAAACAGATGAAATCTCCACATAAACTAGGATATATGCCTCTGGACTAACTCAAAACACCGTGTACCGTCGATCTTGAGCGCTTGTCCGTCATTGTCAATTAGATCCGAGCACAACGTTACTTTGACTAGAATCTGGTTCTCTCCGTCGAGATGGCCAAAGCCTGAAAAGAACCATTTCTCTGTCAAAGGCTATGGATCTCAGCCTTTTGTGTAAATCTATTATCAAAGACACCAACCTTGAGACTCGAAGGCCATCACAAGCATACTTTCCCCTCTCCCACCAATGGCCATCACAGGACAACTTCTCAAAATAGTGAAGCCGGTGAGAGAGCCGGACTATGTAGTAGTAGATAATGGCCTGATCACAGCCATAAAACCATATATGCTTTTCTACAAGAAAACTTAGCAATCCAAAAGCACCGGTAAACCAACAAAAATCACACAGGGCAGTTGCCCATGCATACATACAGCCAAAAAAAGGGACTTTTGGGGTTCTTCTCTTGTGGCTGGAACCACCGGAGGTAACCCCATATGAAATCCTAAAAAAAAAGACCATAAAGCCTTAGAGAGATGAGAGAAAAGAGAGATTAATAAAGCTAGGATTCTAAGGAAAGAAATATTGGTATTTGTCAAAATTCTTATTCAATCTGAATGTATATAATAATGTAATTGTATCCAAATGTTTAACACAAGTAAGAAATTTCTTGTAGACAGTGACAAGAAATAGTGATATAGTCAATCAAATTATAAATTCTAATAGCATGATTGTCTCTTCCTTTTAAAGTATTTAGGAATGAGAGATTTTAAATTTGAGTTAATTATAGCAAAGAATAACTTAATGAGAGTTAAAAAAGAACAAAAAGAAAATGAATACTTTTGTTGTGTAAACACCTCTTATGAACTTTTTTTTTTTTTTGAAAAGCAACTAAAAATGTTGTGAGAAGAGTAAATTTATTTTGGTTTATTAACATGAAAATACCTAAAGAAACAAATTAGACAATGCATTTTACTGAGATGGTGACAAATACTATAACTCAATAAAAAACAAATTCAAAATTTTCTGCATAAAAATAAGATTTAATCAAGAAATTTTAAAAGCTCGATATAATTAATTGAACTAAGTATCATTGATTTGGAGTATTTGAAGTGAAAACCTGATAATATAAAAAGAGTGAACTCACCAAAAACACATAGGGTAATAGAAAGTGTTGCAAGTTGCAACTTAACTTCCAAAGTGACAAGTGGTTTGGTTCTGTCTTAACCAAAGTATAGATTTTAGGTTTAAATTATGAAAAAAAAATTTAATCAATTCTTTAATTTTATCAAATAGTGTGCTTTTAATTAATTAAAAATTAAAAGACATATGATCTTAATAATATCTATATCTCGCCACAAGAAATTGCAGACTTGCTGAATTAGCAGCAAAATTTTGCACTGTCAAAATGCTTAAAAATTTAATATACAATACAAAAATTAATATCATTGTTTTATGTTAAATAATTATATATCATATAATTTTTAAAAAAAAAATTGACGCTATTAATAATTTTTTAATAACAAGTTAAATTACGATTTCAACTCATAAATTAATTAAAATATGATGTGCTAAAATGATAGGCGGCATTGAAAAGATTGTTGTAAGTTGTAACTTTGGCACTACTGACAGTGTCATATAACTTGTGAGCGGAGACAAGGGAAAAACATTTTTCTCATGTGATTATATTTTTTGGTTAAGTCCATGAAGGAAAAAAAAATTACTAATGATTTAATTAATTTAAATTAAAGACTTTTATTTATTTTAATTATATTTAAAGATTGAAATAATAATTTAATATTGATTCAAGTATTAATTTTACTTTTTAATTAATAACAAAATATATATATATTTTTTCATTTAAATTTGATCAAGGATTGAATTACAATATCAACTTTAAAAGGTTAATATTTAAATTCATACAATTAAAAGTTTAGAATAGACTTATGAATATATAGAAAATTTGATTTTTTTTTTTCATTAGAGTCCCAATACACTGAAATAATATTGTAAACTATACAACAGGAGATAAACCTCTTCTTGGAGGTGTTCATGACTCGGTTTGATCGATTTAGGATAAATAGTTTTAATCAAACCAATCATATCAGTTTATAAATGATTTAAATCATATCCAAATCAAGTAAGATTAAAAATTATTCAAACCAATACTCTTAAGTTTCGGTTTGATCGGTTTGAACTATAAAACAAAAATATTTAAAAAATAAATAAATAATAAGTACTATATAAATTAAAATATTTTTATAACATGAAATTATATTTAAAATACATATATGAAAGACTAAAATAAGAGTAATTATATTTTAAATATATGAAAATTTTATATTATGTAATAAAAGTCAACTTAAAAGAATAAAAAGAAGTTTCAAAATTTAATATAAACAAGAAAAAAATCTCTATAAAATTAGAATTTAGATACATATAAATCAAAATATATAATTTTAGTATATTTCGATTCGGTATGGTTTTAATTGGTTTTTCATTTATTCAAATCATAACCAAATCAAAAAAAATCGGTTTAACTATATTTTTAAACCAATCCGAACCATACTAATAATAAAACCATGGTTTTTAGTTTGGATTGAATTTGTTTGGTTAATTTTTCTCCCTTTAACATCTCTTACTAAATTGGTTTCCCTTTAACATCTCTCACTAAATTAATGACAATTTTTGTGATACTTTTATGATTTGGGAGACTCGAATCCGAGATCTCTCACTTCTCACTAGACCTGTTCATGGGCCGGGTTTGGGTGGCTTCGGGCCGGGCTCAACCGGGCTTGTAATTTTTTACTTAAGCCCAAGCCCAAAATTAATTTGTTTTAGGCTGCCCAAGTTCAAGCCCTCTCTCTATAAAAAAGCTCGCTTAAGCCTGACCCAGCCCGAATTATATATATATATTTTTAAAAATTCAGTTTTTCACTAATAAATTTTACTAAATTTGCTTAAAAACTAACTAATTTTATGCTAAACAAATAAAATTATACAAACACAAATTATACAAATACATATTGAAATTTCAAAGTCTGAACAATGAACTAAAACACTCAAAAAATTCCAAATATATATTTTTAATATACCTTATAAAGTCGGGTCTGGTTCGGGCCGGGCTTGACTTTTAAAATATGTGATTAAGTCCGCCTGCAAAATTTACGAGTCTTAATCGGGTTCGGATCAGGCTAGGCTTATAAGCAATATGCCTTGTACAAGCCATATAATTTTAGAACGGGCTTGGCCAGGCCGAGCGAGTATCCGAGCCCATGAACAGGTCTACTTCTCACACACTTCAAGAGGATGAGAAAATTAATCAAATCACACCTGATTGATTTTATTTTTTTTTTCACAAGATATCTAAGTCTAAATATTATGGACTATAAAATTAAAAAAAAATTCTTTATTTTTAATATTTCACATTAAATTTATAGAAACTTTCATCACAATAATAAATAAATAAATAAAATTTAAATCCAATTCACTCTTCACATCTTCACAATAATAAACTTTCATCACATCTTTACTATGTTATTTTTAACCATTTGGCCGTCATGTGATTATATTTTGGGATAAGTACAACAAAGTACTCTGTAGTTTGATCCTTTTTCACTTATGAGTCTGTGAAATTTTTTTTGATAAAAAGGAGTCTGTACTTTCCGCCATTAGCACTTAGGGGCTTCTATCGTTAACACTGTTAGTGAGCGATGATGTGGCGCTTACGTGGCAGATGTGAGACCTACTTTTTTATTTTTTTAATAATAAAATACTAAAAGGCCCAATAAAAATTAATATATATATTAAAATTTTTGAAAAATAAGAGAATATTTAATTTTTATTAAAAATTAAAAATATTTAAAAATAAGAAAATTAATTAAAATAAAAAATTGACAAAAAATTAAGCTTCTTCATCATCTCCAGTGAATCTTTAACAGAAAATCAAGATGAATCATCTCCGGCTAGCTACAGACCCAAGCTTCTTCATCATCCCTGATTCACAGGTGGCCACCATGGACACTTCGCAATCGCAAGTTGAGTTTCAAGATTGCAGCTTGCATCTCCGCTGCCACCATTGACACATTAGGTACCGTTGCGACCATGCTTCTCCACCGTTCCGCCTAAATTGCGTAGCAACATGTTCAACCAGCAGCCATCATCAGTGAATGAAACCTGACCAGAATCACCTCGCTCCAATGAACCAACCCAAATCGACGCCGATCTACACTAATCCAATCATGAACGGCAGTCCAGCTTTTGTCCTAGTGAGCGCGACCACAAACCCAAGATCTTAACTGGGTCTGGAGAATACTAGCTATACTATTATTTTCGAATGAAATCTCAAAAAATCCTCAATTCAAAGTCTTGAATCCCACAAAAAATACTAGGCCAAGATCTCAAAAAATAGCGATTTGTTGTTCCACAAACATCTATCACTTCAAATGCAATGTTCTCTCCTTCTCTATCACAATCAAGCCACAGAATAATCCATTGGCACCTTCTAGCTTCCTCCTCTAATGTTCTTATATCCATCTTGTCCTATCCAAAAATCAATTGAAAATAGGGAGAATTGAAGCACAATGCATATAATTAGAACAAGCATTAATAAACAGAGTGAGAGGAGAGAGAGACCTCAGGGACGAATTTACGAACAGGCACATGGTATAGATCATCAGGATCGCAAGAATGCCATTTACGAAAGTGATCTTCGAATTCGAGCTCCGTCAAGTGACCGGTGACGGAGGTCATAAGCATGTGGCATGGTTGCTCGTTAGTCATGTAATTCAACTCAAATATTTTGTTGTAGCGACACTACCCATCTCTAACTCTTAGCCCATGTTGTTGAGTCCTTGCGAGTATGGTCTCCACCAATTTGGCCACAGATGGCTTCTCTGCCACATTCAAGACGTTAATCATTGCCATTGACGATGGTGGATGTTTGGAGGATTTTGGGAATAGTTTTGAAATGGGAAAATGTGTGTGGAGCGGTTTCTAATCATAGCACATTATTGAGATCTTGGGTCTGATATCTAATCAACATCTGGAGAAGAAGAAGATGGTCACTTGGGTCTGGAGAAGAAGAAGGTGATCTTCAAATTTTTTATTTTAATTAATTTTCTTACTTTTAAATATTTTTCATTTTTAATAAAAATAAAAATTTTATTCTTATTTTTCAAAATTTTTAATATATATATTATTTTTTAGTGGACCATTATTATTAATTTTTAGTATTTTATTATTAAAAAATAAAAAGTGGATCCCACATCTATCACGTAAGCGACACATCAGTACTCACTAACGGTGTTAATGACAGAGACCCCTAAGTGCTAACGGCGGAAAGCATAGACCCCTTTTTGTCAAAAAAAAATTTCACAGACCCATTAGTAAAAAAGAGTCAAATCACAGGGTATTTTTTTATACTTATCCCTTATATTTTTGTTATTATTGAATATTGTGAAAAATTATTACAACATCCACTTATCTTCTATGAAGTTGAGTCTGTGAAAAAACAAAAATAAAAAAAATAAAAACTTTTCAATTTAACTAGAGCTAAATGGTATACGGGATGGAGAGAATAAGTCATTTGAATCCTTTTAATAAATTTTGATTGAATAGTTTTGAATAATAAACAGATTGGATTACTCATAAATTAAATTATATAAAAGAATCACTTTATTCATTTAGTCAAATCTTAAAGACGAAATAGTCTTTTATCCAATTTAAAATTGGGTTACCCTAAAACTTATAATGAGCTTTAGATTGAGTTAAACATAAACTCAACTGAGCTCATTTTCAACCCAATTAAAATTGTGTTAAAGTTCTTGTTATTTCAAATTTTGAATTATAACACACTTTTTGGTTTAAGATTTCAATGATTATTTGGTTCAAATTTAAAATTAAAATTAGAGTAAGAAGCCAAAAAGAGTGAAATTGAAAACAAAATGGATATTTTGTTCAGCATAATTGAAATTCGATTTCTTGCAAGATTTTTTTATATTTCATACCAAAATTTTCAATGTACATTTTTCATAACAATAGTGATGGGAGGTGTGTTTAGTGGGTCTCATATCAGGAGGTCACCCATTATCTGAGTTGTGTTGGAGACATTGAACCTAAGTGACTAGACGTGAGTTGCTTTGTCTTTGAGTCGTAGGCATGCAAGAGAAAAAAAAAAGGGAAAGAGTATTAGAGGGCTAACTTTCAGCATGGTGCATGCCCTCTGATACTTAAATCAATGACTGTATATTTAGAGTAAAGGTTTAAAGATATTGAGTGAGAATCGTGTCTTTACTTTTTACATTCCTTATGGAATGAGGGACAAATGTGTATTTATGCTAAGTTTTCGCTTGGGAGATTGTAGTGAGTGCGTGATATGACCACTCAGTAACGGAGTCAGGATTTTTTTTTAGAGAGAGCCAAAATAACTTTGTGATTTAATATGTCATTATATATTTATATGTTTAACTTTTCATATGAATTTAAATAAACTATATAAGCACATGAAAAATAAGTATAGTAAAATAATATGTTTAGACATGTTTTTTACATGTAAATTATAAATAGACAAAAAAATTAAAGAAAAACCTGATTAAGATTGAATTGCAGGCTTAAATACTCCTATAACACCATACTAAGGCTTAAAAAACTAATTCAATTCCAAATCAAAACACTAATTCAATTCCAAATTTGAATCAAAAAACTAATTTCTAAATTTGAATCAAAGCACACATTTAATTCCAAATTTATGCAGAAAATAAGGAAAAAATAACAAAAAAAGTTATAAAATGGGTTTTGTATCTTTTAGATTCTTACCTCAATTTATTCTCTTCTTAGCTATTGTCTTAATGTCTTAGTTCTTCCCTCTTATTCTTAGAACACATTTAATTCCAAATTTATACTATAAGAAAAAAATTAAAAAAAAATACAAAATGAGTTTTGTATCTCTTAGACTCTTAAGTCTTATTTCAATTTCTTATCTTCTTAACTCTTGTCTTAATATATTGGCTCTTCCCTCTTAGTCTTAGAAGTTAGAAAGACAAATTCAATAACACAATTTTGCTGAATGCTCAAAAGAAAAAAAAGAGAATTTTATTGTGAAATTGTTCCCATAGGTTTAATATAATGAGAAAGAGAAGTTTAAAATTTGTACAGTACATAACTTTTTTCTATTTCATTAAATCAAATGGAATGAACTTTATTTTATTTCATTAAATCAAATGGATTATTGGCTTTAAACTCAAAATTATATTGACTCAAAATTTAAAGAATGAAACAAGTTATACATCTAAATGTATAATGTATTACTCCCTCTGTCTCAAATTGATAGACACAACAAACTTTTCACATGGATTAAGAATTAGAGGTTAATTTAGTTAAAATCATTAATTTTAATAGTTTTTCCAAAAGTACTCTTGCAGTAACTTACAACCCAAAAAATTTTTGTGGAATAAATTTTTCATTCTCCAATGCATTTTTGTGGAATAATGTTGTTTTTCATATTAGTAAGGAAAAAAAAAAGTGATTGAAGTTTAGAAGTCATGAGATTAATTTCTTGGAACCCAACTCTTGTATTAATGGATATTAATGTATTTTTGAAAATATAAATATAGCTAATTTAAATAATGAGTTTATTAATACCAATGTTAAATAAATAATGATATTTTAGTAAAATATTATCTAAACTACTCTTCTAAAATGAAAATGTATCTATAACTTGGGACACCCATTAAGAAAAATTTTTCTATCAATTTGGGACGAAGAGAGTATGATTTTTTTTAAGGGGGCAATACACAATAATTTTAAAATTAAATATTAGTAGTAGTAGAGAATTTGTGGGACCAGGGGAGCATTTGCCCTCTTGGTCCCCCCTTGCCTTCGTCAATGTGACCACTTATGATTTTAAGACTTGTGTTATACTCTCCCGGTTCTCAATAACTGTCTTTTTAGAAAAGTGATTTTGTTTCAATATAATTGTCGTTTTATAAACCCAATGTAATATTAATTGATCCACTTATGATTTTAAGACTTGTGTTATATTCCCTCCAGTTCTCAATAATTGTCTTTTTAGAAAAATGATTTTATTTCAATATAATTGTCGTTTTACAAATCCAATGTAATATTAATTGATTTTTTTCCAAATTTACTTTTAACATTAATTGACTTAGTGTTATTAGTAGAATTTTGGTGAAAGACAAATTAAGGGTATATTAGTCTATTTAGTTTGAAATTATTCCTAATTTATTGCTTCCTTAATTTAAGTATATTCCTATAAAACGACAGTTATTGAGAACCAGAGGGAGTATCATATTGTTGATTTAGTGATGATGAAGCTTTTACGTATTCGACTGTCAACTCTAGAGTCTTGTCCTGATTTGATTTAAATATCATTTTTTGAAGTTATAAAAAATTATATGTCTACGCACGTCGAATATGCTTAAAAAAAATATGCTTAAAAAAAGTACCAAGACAAATTCTTTTTATGAAAGGAGCGAGGTCGTCTTAGGTCGAGGTAAATTACTGTTGAGGCGAGGTACTTACTATTGAGGTGATCACTAAGTGATGAGGCTTTTATGGGCCTTTTAGTAGTGCCTTCGGCATGCTGGCTAATGGCAAATCGGATCTGGTGACTATAAGTGTTTGAAGTCTGCTATTTGTAACTCAAGCACAGTTGGGTTTCTTGTAGATGACCAATTAATAATACAAGAATTAGTCCTCATCAAATAGTATTGATAAGGGACAAAATATACTGAACAGGGTATTAAAGTAAGTTGGGCCCGGCTCAATATAATATATTTACAAGCCCATTGACTAAAGACAAATGAAGAGCCATCTAGTTCGGATCCAAGTAGGAAAAGGATCAAAACGATGCAGTAAGCCAATCTAAATCCGAACCGGTCAAGGAAATCCATGCTCAACTCTTGTAATGATCTTTCTCTTATAAATACCTCAAAATTAAACCAACAAAAGGTACATGCATACTTGCTAATACAAACACAAGCAATACTAAAACATTATTCTCAGACTTCTAAATTGAGCCAATTTATTAACTTGACCGCCGGAGTGGCTTTGATAGGCACCCGCCTAACCCACTTGACTCTTATTTTTTCTTACAGATCGCATCCGTTCAAATCGAACTTAAACAAAGATGAACTAAAGCGATCTCGCTTCGGTTGAAATTAGCCTCATTAAGTATTATTATTAAAAAATATGGTTAATAAAAAATTACTATATTATTTCAAAAAATTATTTTTTTTTGAAACTTATTATTTCAAAAAATTATTTTTATTTTAAAACCCTTGCAAAATTATAATATTATTGTCACACAATTATTATTATTATTATTCTTATTAGTATTTTTAGATCCTCTTCTAATCGAAACGACATCCTTTTGCTGTCGTTTAAATACTATTTGTCTTTCTCCAATTCAACTTTCCATTCTCTGAGTGGTTCTTTCTCAAAATCCCTCACCGCCACCAGACCCTGCACTCCATAGCCGCAGTAGAAGAAGAATATAAAGAATGGCTTTAGCAGCCCCTGGTCAGCTCAATCTTCATGAGTTATCTTCATGGGGATCCAGAAGCGTCGATTGTTTCGAGAAATTGGAGCAGATTGGCGAAGGCACTTATGGG
>CATKHJ010263058.1:0-13347 GCA_949750685.1 Vernicia montana | reverse complement strand
CATTTTCTTATTTAATATTCTTTTTATCTTATTCTCTCTCTCTTTTATATATATATATATATATATAAAAGAGAGAGAGAATAAGATAAAAAGAATATTAAATAAGAAAATGAAAATGATGAAAAAGAAATAAAATAAGTGATAAAAAAAAATTAAGTAATTAAATGAGAAATGAAGAAAAAAGAAATTTTATTTGTGAGAAAGAGATAGGAAGTTAGAAAGTGAAATGAGAATGTGAAGGAAAATGATGAGGAAAAGAGGAGGATTCATTTCATACTTTTTTTTTATACAATTCACCAATGGATTTCCATTAGTAAATTTTTCAAATAAAATTCCGTCGGTAATTTTTTTTTTTTTTGTTAAATTTAGTGAAAAAATTTGAAAGGAGTAACTTTTCCTCCAAAATTCGGTGTTCATTTTACCGACGAAATATTCTGTTGGTAAATTAAAAAAAAAATTGCTCTCCATTTTACTGACGGAATTTTCCGTCGATAAATTAAAAAAAAAATTCTCTCCATTTTACCAACGGAATATTCCATTGGTAAATTAAAAAAAATTTTGCTCTCCAATTTACTGTTGGAATATTCTGTTGGTAAATTAAAAAAAAAAAATTGGCCTCCATTTTATTCGTTGGTAAATAAAAAAAATTGCTCTCTATTTTACTAACGAAATATTATGTCGGTAAATTAAAAAATTTTAGTTCTCTATTTACCAACGGAAATTTCCGTCAATAAATTAACAAAATTTAGTTCTCTATTTACTGATGGAAATTTCCGTCAGTAAATTGTCACTAATTTCTTGCACCATTTTTTGGCGCCTTATTTAGCGATGAAACTTAACTGTTGGTAATTTATCGTTAGTAAACCGTTGGTAAAAAAAAAAAAAAAAATTTAGTGTGTCGTCAGTAAACTATAATTTTCTTGTAGTGTAGTCTTGGTGAAAAGCACTATTGTCTTGTAATAGTTGATGATTATTCACGCTTCACTTGAGTACTTTTTCTTGCTCATTAGAATGATGCATTTTATGCATTCATCCATCTTATGAAAATTTTACAAACTCAAAAAGTTTTGGTATTTCAAGTGTGAGAAGTAATCATAGAAAAGAATTTGAAAATTTTGATTTCAAAAATTATTTCAAAGAAGATGACATTGAACATAACTTTTTTGCACCTAGAACTCTTCGACAAAATGGTGTTGTGATAGGAGAAATAGATCATTAGTAGAAATGGTTAGGATCATGCTCTGTGAAAATGATTTACCAAAATATTTTTGGGCCGAAGCAGTTAATACGACATGCCATATCATAAATAGAGGCATGATTAGGCCAATCCTCAAAAAGACCCCATATAAATTGTGGAAGGGGAGGAAGCCTAATGTTGCATACTTTAATCCATTTGGTTGTAAATGTTTTGTGCTTAATAATGGTAAGGATAACCTTGAAAAATTTGATGCTAAATCTGATGGGGGAATTTTCCTTGGTTACTCTTCTCATTCAAAAACTTACTGGATCTTGAACAAAAGAACTCTTTTGATTGAAGAATCCGTTCATGTTATTTTTGATGAGTTTCCTTCTAAGATTGTAAATAGGGATGACCATCTTAAGGCATTAAAAGACATGATGGGAGACCTAACCATGAAGGAACCATAAGTGCAAAACATTGAAATGGAGAAAGAAGATGAAAGTATAGATGAGCTACAAGTACCTACTCATCAACAAAATGAAGCTCCACATCCAAGGGGAGAAATGAGGTCAAAGACATACCAATCATAGGAGATCTCAATCAAGGTTTATGTACAAGATCAAGAGTCCACAACACTTGTGAGTATGTAGCTTTCCTATCATAAGTGGAGCCAAAGAACATCAATGATGTGCTCAAAGATGATCATTGGATCATAGTTATGCAAGAAGAACTCAATCAATTTGAGAGAAGTCAAGTCTGGTCAATGGTACCTAAACCACAATACCATCATGTGATTGGCACCAAATGGGTATTCCATAACAAACTTGATGTATCTAGAATTATGATAAGAAATAAAGCAAGGTTAGTAGCCCAAGGTTACTCTTCAGAAGAAGGTATTGATTATAATGAAATATATGCTCCCATAACTAGATTAGAAGTTATTATAATGTTGCTTGCTTATAGTTGTTTTAAAAATTTCAAACTATTTCAAATGAATGTAAAAAGTGTATTTTTAAATGGTTATATTCAAGAAGAGGTGTATGTTGAACAACCTCTGGGTTTTGAAAGTAAAAAATTTTCAAATCATGTATTTAAACTCTCAAAGGCTTTATATGGTTTAAAACAAGCTCCAAGGGCTTGGTATGAGAGGTTGAGCAACTTTCTCCTTGAAAAAGGTTTTTTTAAGGGAAAGATTGACACAACTCTCTTCATAAAGCATGATAAGCAAGATATTCTAATTGCTCAAATTTATATAGATGATATCATATTTGGTGCTACTAATGAATTGTTTTGCAAGAAATTTTTTAAATCTATTCAAGGTGAATTTGAGATGAGTATGATAGGGGAGTTGAATTACTTTTTGGGGCTACAAATCAAGCAACTAGAGAATGGTACATTGATAAATCAAGTTAAGTACACCAAAGAGCTCCTTAAAAGGTTTGGGATGGACAACACAGTCTCAACTCACTCCTATGAGTACTTCAACTAAGTTGGAAATTGATGAGAAAGGTAAATCCATTGACTCTAAACTCTATAGAAGCATAATAGGATCATTGTTATATCTAACTGCATATAGGCCAAATATACTTTTTAGTGTTTTCATGTGTGAATGTTTTCAATCTAATCCTAAAGAGTCTCACATCGCCGGAGTCAAAAGAATTATGAGATATTTTGTGGATATACCAAATTTAGGTTTATGGTATCTTAAAGGATCTTCATTTGATTTAATTGGCTACTCCGATGAGGATTATGGTGGATGTAAAATTGATATGAAAAGTATTAGTGGTACATGTCAATTTTTAGGAAGCATGCTAGTTTCATGGTTTTCTAAAAAGCAAAATTCAATTGCACTATCAACCGCGGAAGCCGATTATGTAGTAGCCGCTAGTTGTTGTACTAAGCTTTTATGGATGATAACTCAACTTGAGGATTATGGACATTCATTTCATAGCATTCCCATCAAATGTGATAACACTAGTGCTATAAATTTATCAAAAAATCCCATCCAACATTCTAGACCTAAGCACATAGATATTAGACATCATTTTCTTAGAGATCATGTTAGCAAATGTAATACCCCAACCTACTGCTAGTCATATGTGTCTAAGCATCAGTGAATTGTGTGTGTGAAGTGAGGTTGACTTCATATGTTAGTATATGGCTATTTCCCATATTGTAGTAACTTGATTTTTTATTTATTTATTTTAAGATCCTAGTTTTAAATGAAAATATATTTAATTATATTGATATTTGAAGTGATATTGGTTTATTTATGTTTTTACGTTGATATTTGAGGTGATATATATATATTTAAGTAAAGAAGATATTATATGAAATTAATTATTTGATATATATATATATATATGTGTGTGTGTGTGTGTGTATGCAGTTGTTAGATGGGTAAAAAGGGGGACAAAAATCAAATTTGTTGTTTTGGGATTTTCGAACATAACAAAAAGAGAGAGAAAATGGACAGAGGAAAGAGAGAAAGGAGAGAGAAGAGTTGACTGTCAGCTCCATTCACTGCCTTTTGACAGCTGCACATCGCTACGCGCCACACCAGGAAAGAGCCCAACCGCTGACCTGTCGATCTCCAAAAGCACGTCACTAGAGCACGACGGACGTGCCATTCAAAGCAATCACCGGTGAAAAGCTTTCAAGGCTGATTTCGGCCTTTTTCGATTTTTGTTCTTGGCAAATTTGGTACCGTTGGACTCCTCACACCATAAGCAATATGTTGGTACCCTCGGATCGCAATTCTGCAGCCGTCGAATTTTTCTAGCGACCATATTCCAATAACCACTGAAACGAAAGTCTTTGGACAACAACTCCGGCTCGTTAAAATGAGTCACCTAGTATGAACCTTGATTTCTAATTGTATATAGATAATGAATTGTAAATTTATTTGTGAAAGTTTAGGTATATTGATTATTGTTATTTAATTAGTGTAATTGGGTGATTAGATTGAGCGATGTTATAAATTAGATAATTATTGAAAGTTATTTGTGAATAATTGAAAGTTAAATTAAGGTATTTATATAATTATTGATTAAGTTGGATTATTAATTATATGAGTAATGGTAATTATTAGACATTAAATTGATAAATTAAGATTATTATTATTTATTGGATTATGTTATATGCTCAGTCGAGTATATGTGAAGTTTGGAGACCCAACTTGAATTGGATTGTGTTGAGACATATTATTGAAGTGTTTTTACAAGAAATCAATATACTTTATAGGGCGTAATTATTTGATTTTAGGGGAGGTTCTGCTAAATTTTTGGTAGAATTTTAAGAAGTGTATAAGAGAAATTTATATCGAAGTATTTGATAATATTGTTATGTTCTTATGAAATATCGTTAAAGGAAATTGAAGGATAATTAGTGGAAGTGTGTACTCAGCTAGATCATAATCTACTGTCTAGGTGAGTGAGAAATATATTATCATATTTGTATTTGAAATCCTAAAAGCTAATAAAGCCTATATTCATTGTCAAGCTACCATGTTATGATTCATTTGATACCAAGTTTCCTAATTGACTCATGATCTATGATGATTGTTAATTCATGATAATCGCTCATTTGATCTTGTTATTCGTTCATTTGGAATCTATGTGCTTGTTCAACTTTCTTGGTCATATGCCATTATGTGATCCAAATCTATAATTGATTTATATTTCATGTTGAATCTTAAATACTATTCATCCAATTATTGAAGATCCATATGTCTATTAGTGATTCTTTGAGATTTATAAAACCTATATATATGTTCTAAGTTTATATATATATATATATATATATATGTGTGTGTGTGTGTGTGTGTGTGTCCATGTTTATGTTTCTTGTTAGTCTACCATGACTAGATGATTGAACCAAGAATATGAAAATTGTGCATATGAACCAATTGATATTTGATATTCTTTCCAAGTAAGCATGAGAACCAAGATACCTGAAATAGAGATCGCTCATTGATTGTAGACGAGATTTAAGACTGTGTACACAGGTTTATGGGAGCATGCTCACATAAGAGCCTTTGCTTTGGGTATGCCAAAAGTACCTCTACCCCAACTACATTATTATGGGAGCATATTCACCTGTGAACCTCTACTTCGGGTGTGCTAAAGAAAGTCTCTACCCCAATACATGTGATGATCTCTGTTAAGCCTAATTGATAAAATGTTATGAAATATGAGTATCTTCCTCCATTGATACCAAGCCATTTGATTACATGACTCATGAGTATAAAATTCCAATTGATAATGAAAACCCTATTGATTTGCAAGCCAATTGACCCTCAAAATTATCTGTATATGTGTCATCTGATCCTTAAACCAAATTGTATATGTTATAATAATTTTATTATTTATTATCTATAGTTATATGCTAATCGATTTCTATACGCAAAAATTATATGCTTCCAAGTATGCTAAATTTAATTTGTATAAATATAATTCTTTGATATTATGTTCATTGATACTAAACCTATTGTATATGATATTCCTTAGTTCTAATATTCCTTTGAATATGTATCTCCTTAAATATATTTGGATAAGATTTACTAAACTCACATGTTTTATATTATATAATTGTATGTTATCCTTCATTCCAAATCCTATGTATATTTGTATATGAGTACTCCAAAACTTATGTGTATAAAGAACTATTATATATTCTATACCTATTTGATTTCAAAGTACATTTGTATGTGATTCCTTTAACTTCAAGAATTCTATATTACCAAAATGTTCCTTGAATATGTTCCCAATTGATCTTAAGTTCTTTCTATATATAGAGATTCATTTGAATATGATTTCCCTAATATCTAATTCTATTTATATATGTTACATCGATTCTAATATATATATTTGTATATGTTACATCAATTCTAATATATATATATATATATATATATATATATATATATCCAAACTATTTGTACTTGAACTATTGAACCTAAAGATCACTCGTACCTAAACCTTGATTCAAGAGTCTTATAAAATTTCATTCTCATGACCATAAAACTATTTTATTCATGTGTTAATTGTTACAAGTAATCATGTGTACCATAATGTGTTTGACTCCAAGATATATGTGTTCACGTTCCAAATGTTATTTCATCAATTCTGGAGTATTAAAGTTCATTTTTCATTGTGAATCTTATATTCCTTATTTCACGAATATAAGTATATGCCAAGTGATAAGAACCATAAGCCGTCCTTGTGAGCTAGCCTTGAAATACCTAGCCTCATAAGTATGGTAGTATATTCTTTACTCACTGAGATTTCTTATCAGTTGTTGTTGAATGTTTTTCAGGAAAACAGTATAGCAAGCAAGTGTTTCCTCAAGCATTATTCTTCACTTGAGGACTTTCCTATTAAAGTAAAGTTCTAATTGATATGTGTATGTTATAGTTATCATAGAATGCTCCATGGGTGTTAAAAGAGTAATGTAATTAATATGTATTCAATAAGTGCTATAGAAAAATATGTATGAGTTAATTGATAATTATGATGTTATTGATAAGTATATGATAGTTATGAGATAACTGGTTCAGATCTTGGGATATGATATGATGTGATATGGTATTTATGGTTTAGTTGTTTAATGCCACATGGATTGTATAACAGGTATGGGTTCTATGGGTTTTGGTGGCCTATTGCCTACTATGCCCTAGGACCGTCACGACTCTCAAAGTGGGTTATGACAGCAAAGGTCATATAGCATTTGAATTTGTTGATACCAAGCATCAATTGGCTGATATCTTCACAAAATCATTGGACAATGTGGCATTCTTCTACATTCGAAGAGAAATTTGTATGATTGATACCACTCAAGTATAATCCTTTCCAATTTGATGATCTTTGGATGATTTTTGTATGATGTTTGCTAAATTTGCTCTATGTATGTTCATGTTATGTGTTTTTATGAGATTGAGAGCTAAGTGATGAAGTTTTGCATAAATTTTTATCACTTTGACTTCAATCCATATTAATCTTTGCCAAATTAATCAATTACAATCATGAGAACAAAGGTGCATGAGCTAAGCTTAAAATTCCTTAATCTTTTGTTCAAAAATTGGTAATTCCCAGGGTAATTCTCATTATGCTATTGTCACCTCCGTTACTTTTTATAACAAAATTTTGCAATTTTTGACAGAGGCAAAAGTAATGCCCGTTACCTATTAATAACAACCATTACCTATAAGTAATGCCAGTTACAATATGGTAACTCACGTTACCCTCAGGCGTCCAATTTTTTAAAATTTTTTACTGGTGTAACGAACGTTACAAAACGTGTAACGCCCGTTACAAAACGTGTAACGCCCGTTACCCGTTGGGATTATAAAAGGCGCGATCAGTTTTTAAAACCCTAACCATCGTTACTCCTAGCTGTTCTCTTTCCCTCACCCACTGATTTCTCACCAAGATCGGCCCAAACACACTGATTTCATAACCAAATCACATCCAATCCCCTCCAAATTTCTCACCATGCCTAGAATGAAGACTATTGTTAAGAAAGGAAAGGAAAAAAAAAAAAAGGCAAGGGTACAGCAGTTGAAAAAACTGCTCAAACTCGCAATGAACTAGTAAAGGCAACTTTTGGTCTCTCTTTCTCTAACCCAACACTCAGAGAAAGGCTTGACATGCTCCTAAATCATGGTAAACTAGTAGGTGGCCAACCTCTCTCTCTTTATGATTTGGGAAAATTGGGGCTGCGTGAGATTGTTGAGAAGTATTGTATTGATTTCTTTGGAGACCTTCATTTTGTTAGAATTCATAAAAATATATATGCCAAATTTGTGTATGAATTATTTACTACATTGAGGGTAGAGACAAATGGAACTTTGAAATTTAAGTTGAAAAAGGTTGAAAGAACGTTAACTATTTCTGATTTTGCTGCACTATTTCACTTAAAAAATAAGGGACATGCTGACATTCCAAAGGGATAGGAAGCCTCATCGGTTTGGGAAAACTTGACTGGGTTAAAAGTGTTTGATGCCAAATTTTCCAAAGCCACAAAATTGAAAAGCAAAGCACTAAGAGTTTTCCATCTTTTTCTGACTTACTCTATCTTTACAAAAGGAGATACTAATAGAACGATGAGTAGGAAAGAATTATTTGCCCGATGGTGCTTAGTGGAGAACAAACCTTTTCATTCCGCTAGGTGGTTTGTGGATTCCTTCAAAGAGATGACAAATAAAACAATAGTAAAACTGTTGCTTGGTATCTATGTTACTGAAATCTTGAATCATTTCAAGATATCCTACGAATCAGACAATCACTTGACATGGCAACCTTTTGGGATATGAAGATTGTATATAAGGATAAAAAGACTAAAGAGTGGAGGCTAGTTTAAGAAAAGGATTTTAGTGAGAATGAAGATGAAAATTATAGGGGACAAGATGAAGATGATGAGATTGAGGCTATGGTGGAAGGCTATAGTCCACCTAGGTGCAAGAAGAGACGTGATCCTACCTCCCAACCTACTACAACACAAGAGCCATCATATGATTCCTTGGCTCAACTAGTAATTGACAAATTGGCTATTATGGAAGGGAAATTTGAGTCTCGATTTGATTCCTTTGAAAGGTTGGTGACTTAGCGAATGGATGAGAAGGAGCAGGCTCAATGTACTCTTAGAGAGTCCATTCATGCATTGAGGAGAGATCTCAGCCTTAATACTATTCCAGAGGATATATTCTCCAGTCCTTCTCATCACCTAACCATACAAGTGCCACCACCACCACCACAACCCTAGTTCCTTGGCTTATGATCTCATGTTCTTAATTTTTTTTTATTTATTGTAGTTTGTTTTACTTTGGCAAATTGTTGTTTTAATTTTTATTTTAGCACATTTTGGAGCTTATCACTTTATTTTGCTTTGATACCTTGGTTTTTACCTTGCTCCATTTGGTTTATTATTCGTTGCTCCATTTGGTTATTTTGCAGCTTATTTTTTATATTGAATTATATTGATATTTTGCTCTTGATTTCATTTTTTATTTTGACAAAAGGGGGAGAAAGTATTTGATATGCTCATGTTAAGGGGGAGAAGTATATATTAAGAGGGAGTATTTTGAATTTGCTAGGTTTTGAATAAGGTGTTTTGAATTTGCCTAAATTTGCTTAAGTTTGGATGAGTTTTCAATTAGTTAGTCAATTAATTGAACTTAGTTTTGTCATCATCAAAAAGGGGGAAATTGTTGCTCCCATGCACATTTTGATAATACCAAAACTTGGTTTAATTAAGCTAACATATCATTGGTGTAAATATGTGTTTAACTTGTAAGTATATATTTCATATTTATTGTTTACAGGGTGTAACAGGCATTACTATATACTCACCCACATTACAACCCAATTGCTTTTAAAGTGTTTTGCAGATCACAGGTCATAACTAACGTTATAAATGTCTCACGGCCGTTATGAGGATATCATCCTCGTCAAACGAGCTAAGTCATCCTCGTCAAACAAACCAAGTCACTTGCATCATTAGTCAAACAAGGCAGAATTCACAAGTATTTGTGAAACCTTAATTTTGCACCATTTGGCATCCAACCAAACCCTAGAGGCACCTAGGCTCGGTAAACAAACTTTCGGAAGCCGAAATCACCAAAAATCACCAAAATCCTAAAAATTGAGAATCTAAGCCTTGGGACCCACGACCCATCCCTCAGGCCTCTAAATAATCCTTAAATAAACTGGGATTGAATACGGAGTACAACACAACTGAAATCGCAAAAAAAAGAGTTGAAACGGGTCAAAACTATAAAAATTAGGGAAACCGGGTCGCAGGAACAACACACAATCTGTGCGGAATAGCACAGCCCCTATGCAGAACTGCACAGACCTTGTGCAGAATTGCACAACCTTTATTCAGAACCGCACAGGCCATGTGAGGTCCCAAATGCCCCGTGTGCAATCCCAAATGCCCCGTGTGCGGTTCCAGAAGCCTTTTGTGCGGTTTCGCGTTTGAATTTCGAAATCCCACATTGGAAAATGTCCAAGACTCTCCCCAACCCCTTCCACTATATATTCAGACCTCCCAAGTCAAATTTTCTCACCTCTTGGCTTACTTGATTAGCCTTTGCATCAAGCGAACCATCCCTATAAGCTTGTTCCACCAAGGAACAAACTGTCTAGTTTTAAATTTTCTTTTCTTTTCTTTTCTTTTTTGCTTTGCTATTTGTTTTGCAAAGAAAATTGGGTTGCGAATTTCCAAGACGACCCTCTTCTTGCCGTCCGAGGCAAGTCTGCCACCGACCGAGACAAGTCTCCTTCATCTCAAAGACGCATGAGCGCAAGGTAAGCTTCTTTTCCTTTCCCTTTCCCTTTTTATTATTTATTTATTTTCCCCTCCTTGGGAATATTTTCTTCTTCCCCTTTGGGCTCCTTGCCTAATTCTTTTCTCTTAATTGATTCACTTAGGTTAGTTAATTAAAATCTGAAATAAATAATTCAACCTAGTAATCAATTAAAATCAATCAATCAATTAAAATACGATAAAGTGGTTTGACTAAACAAACCCCTTCGCAAGAAGGGAGAACTGCATGAGTTCTGATTCCCATTCAAAGAGATACGCAGGCATGCTTGGTCCAAGCATCGAATCCAATTAAAATTAACCAACTTCTCCCCTCATTACCTTCTTCACTTTAATTTAATTTCTTTTGTTACATTGATTTTATTATGATTAGTTTAGGTAATGTGTGACTTCCCTAGAATCCATAAGGGCTAGAGGAGGTATCTCCTAATTTGAATTTTGTTGTAATTTTAACTTATTTTTCTCTTTCTTTTATTTCATCCTTATTTCATTTGTTTACATAATCATGAATTTGTTATATTGTAGATAATTCATGAAATCAATTTTTAAAGTTACAATTTTGCTAAATGCCAAATTAATTAAAATGAACCGAAAATCTAGTCCCCGAATCCTCTTTGGTTTCAAGGCTAGTGATCTTTTTCCTTTGGAATATTAAATGGAGTCAATTTTGGTTTTTTTCTTAATCTTTTCCCAATTAAAATAAAATTAAGGTGGCGACTCTAAATCAATTTTCAAAATCAACCAATCTAAGCTCGATGGCTTCATCATGAGTTTTTTCCCAAATGAGCATTTTGATTCCCTCTAGAGGATCGGACCGATGCTCTGGCGAGGCCTCACAGTTGGCGACTCCGCTGGAGATAATTTCTTTTTTATAAAAGAAAAATAAGAGGACTACTAATTGGTTAAAAAGTTTGGCTTTTAACATAGTTGTGACTTTCATGCATCACTTGCATAGGCTCTTTGCCTCCAAACTTAGTTCTAGGAAAACAATGGATAGTGAGTAGCATCGAGTGGGTAACCCTCATTGGGTCTATTCGCCAATAGCAAAATCATCCATCTCGCGATGAATCCTTTTATCCTTTCAAAGGTGTAACGAGCATGCCCCTACCGTTGGACCCATGCGAGGCTCATTGACTCATATGTGGTTAGGTATATTGCTGCTCTAGTGTGACGGGTACCCTATTCTAACCACCCTTACCCTTTCATGTAATGAATCTAGAACCTAACCTTAGGTTGTATGTACCATAATCAAGGCCTTGCACAATTGCATATTCATGAAATATTTTTTTCCATACATATCATACATCCATACTATACAAAAAAAACATGCATTCATCTCAAGCCTAGGTTATACCTTGAACCGAAGAAGGGTCAAACTCTCTCACCTAAATTCAATCACTTTCGTCCCACAAACCTTAAACACCATTATCCTCACCTTTGACCTTTATCCTTACCTTGTTATAGTATATGCCCTAGAGCAGTGTATATATTTATGTAAATGTAAAACAATATTATAATTAATGGCAATAAATATATGTTTGTATAAATCAATTATTCTATTATATTAAATATATATTTGTAGTCCATTAGTATTTTGTAAGAGGATCTACTCTCAAGTGTTGAGAATATGGATGACAGATCGCTCTCAAACAAATACAATAAATGTTCATGGTCATAAGAATAATGACTGGGCATCATTAATTCCAGAGAGACCGTCACCTCTGTTTATATTCTATAATCAGTATGTGATACTTATGATTATGGAGGCAGTGAGCATCATGCTGCTTGACAAAAGTTGTCGATATAAATATGTGGATATTTATGTGATAAATGATTAAACTGTGACATTAGATGATGATAGCATGGAGTTTTATTGCTAGTCAATAAATCATCATCTATGTCATAATTGTACATATAGTCATTTGACTTGAGGGACACTGTATCTCAATCATTGGTGTGAACCCTTAATTTTGCACCCTCCAGTATGCATTTGAACTTTAAAGGCACCTAGGCTCGGTAAACAGACCTCCGGAATCCAAATCGCCAAAAGCTCAAAAACAGAGAATTTGAGCCTCGGGACATGATACCTATCCCTTAAGCATCTAAATCATTCTCATATCATCCAAGATTGAATAACGAGCACAACGCAACTGAAATCATGTAAAATGGACATGAAACGAGCGAGAACGGGTCAAATCGGCGAAACCGGGCGTCGGAAGCCCATTAGTGACCGCACAAGGCCTGTGCGGTTCCGCACATGGGATGTACGGTTCCTCATCAGTCCCAAATCCCTTCTGTACGGTCACCATTTGTCATTGCGGTCCCAGAAGGCCCGTGTACGGTTTCAGAAGCCCCATGTGCAGTTTTGAGCGTTAGAATGTCAAATCCCACATCGAAACTTCATGGTTTTTGCCTCCAACCTTCTCCCTATATAAACTACCCCCCCCCAAACTCACTTCAAGACACCTCACTTGCTAAATCAAACCCAATTGATTATAAGCAAGCACTTTCTTAAGGCTTGATTCGAAAGAGCTGCCTTTCCTAGTTTAAAGTTTCGGTTTTGGGTGGTTATTTATGGTTTCTCTTAAGTTAATTTGAGGGAGTCCTAAAAGCGCCGTCCTAGTAGCCATTTGGAGGCTTTGGTTCTGCCAAGTCAAGTCAAGGTGGAATTGCGATCCGGTCACTCGCTCCGTCCATACGTCCCCAAGCCTCGTTTTCAAAACGTATTTATTTTCTTCCTTTTTCATTTATTTATTTATTTGTTATGAAGTTTGTTTTGCTTCTTTGTTTCTTTATTGTTTTATTTTTAGCTTAGTTTCTTCTTATTGCTTTATTATTATTTT
>CATKHJ010263024.1:0-10273 GCA_949750685.1 Vernicia montana | reverse complement strand
AAAAAGGGGAAGAATTATTTTGATTATTGCATCAATGTTTTGTTTTGTCATCATCAAAAAGGGGGAGAATGTTGACCCCAAGGTTTCATATGTGATTTTGATGATGCAAAATATTATTACTACTAATAAGTTTGTTTAGTGTTGTTGTTATTAGTAGGTAATCTTTGATTGCTATTGATGCAATTAAGTAAAGAAATTGAATCATGAAGATGAAAAGAGCATATGAAACCAAGAAACTCATGTGAATAAGGATGATCTCCATGGAAGCAAAACTATTGACTGAAGTTTGAAAAATAAACTGTACTAATTGGGATAGTTTATGAATGCAATCTATATATGGATGGGTAGCTACATTAGTTTAGTTTTAGGAACAAAAATTGCTATAATTTTTGGAGTTTGGAAAATGGAGTTATGAATTTTTAATTGAATTATGCTCAAACTGTCAGACTGGGTAACAGCAAATGATATCAATTGGAATTAGTGGCATTAATTCTACAAAGGGATTTTGAATATTCCCTTCTCCATATTTGTAGCTCTAAAAGTCTAGTTTCATATTCAAAAAGTCTTGCATCAATCCTAGGTGTATAGAAGAAGCATTGGGTGAAATACTGAAGCATGTTCAAACTGTCATGATTAGATGAGCAATAAAATATTCTAATTTTTTAGAGTATGAATATGGATTATTTTGAAGTTTGTCAAAACTACAAAGTTGTAGTAGACTGATCCAAGTTTCAAAAAAAAAAAAAAAAAAGGATCATCATTTGGAGTTGTATAACTCAAGATTTTGAATTTTTTGAATATAGCTGTTATATAGTCGTTGGAACTAGCCGTTATATAGCCGTTGGAATATAGCCGTTATATAACCGTTGGAACTTGTATAATACCATTTTTAGAGTACTAAAATGGTTGTTTGAGTATGGAATGAAGACCTATATATATCTACAGACTCAAGGTGAAGTTAAGAGAAATTTTACACATCAAGAACATATATTACAAGCAAATCAAAGCTCTCAAACTCTAAATTCTTTGTTCATTGAGCTAGAACACAAAAGCTTCATTTCTCATTTTTGTGTGTTCAAATTTATTATAAACTAGATTACATTCTTCTATCTTTTGTACTAGCTATTTATCAAATTCTTGAGTGACTCTAAACCTCAAATCATTCTCTATTGCAAAGGTTGTGTGTGAGCCATAAAACACTTGAAAATGTTTAAGTGTGTATCTTGAAAACACTTGGGTTTAAGTGTGATCCATTAAAATACTTGTAAGAAGTTTGAGTGTGAGCTTGGAAACACTTGGATTTGATCTTGCACCAGTAAAATGATTGTTGATAGTGAAAATCTCAAGTGAAGCTTGAGGAGTGGATGTAGGCAAGGAGTTGGCCGAACCATTATAAATCTTGTGTTTGAATCTCTCTTCTCTACACTCTTATATTTATTGATTATTTGCTTATTTGTTTGAATGATTTAGATATTCATATAAACTTAAAATTGCTTATTTACTTTGATTAATTATTTTCGCTAATATTACTTTAATATTCAAGTTTTTCAAAGCAAAAGTTTTTAAATTGAAATTGATTTTTGAAAATCCTATTCACCCTCCCTCTAGGATTTTCCATACTTAGGCCAACATTAACAAATTGCGAATCTCGATCATGTGAAGCCTTAATCTCATCAATCAACTTTGGCTTCACCTGAAACTATGCAATTAATCCTTAAGACTCAGAAATCTCGAGCCGAAACCTCTCATTAAACAACTCTTTTAACTTTTTCACTATTGGTCTTCGCGAAATAGCATTGTGGGCTAGACTTCTTGTTGACTTTCTGCTTAGTGCATCGGCAACAACATTGGCTTTTCCAGGATGATAAAAAATTTGACAGTCATAGTCTTTAAGCACTTCAACCCATCTTCTTTGCCTTAAGTTAAGATCTTTATGCTATAAAATATACTGGAAACTCTTATGGTCGGTGTAGATCTCACACTTCTCACAGTAAAGATAGCACCTCCATATCTTAATGGCAAAGATGACTACTGCCATTTCCAAGTCATGCGTAGGATAGTTCATCTCATGCCTCTTAAGCTGCCTTGATGCATAGACAATCACCTTCCCATACTGCATGAGAACACATTCAAGTCCTACTCGAGAAGCATCACAATAACTATGAATACTCTCTAATTTAACCAATTTCTTATTCAATTAAAATAAAAGAATTATCTTCCCACTTCCCTCTCTTAATTAAAAATATATATCAAGAAAAACAAGGTAAAAAAATAACTTAATTATCATTGAAATTTACTTAATGAAACATGAATTTAATTTACCTTGACTTGCTTTAAACCTTATTTTCACTCCTATGGCTGGCCACTCTCCCAATATCTTGAAGTTCTCTTTGTTTTTTTTTTTGTTTTTTTTTTAAGAGAAAGGAAAATAAAAGAATTGTTGAGAAGCTAATAGAAATTGGGTTTTATATAGCAAAAGAAAATAGATACAAGCCAAATTTTTATTGGCTCTTCTCCTTTATTGAATTGTAGACATACTATTCTCATTTTTTTAAATTATTATTATTATTATTATTATTTACTTTCTCTTTAAATTTCTATTTTTCTTTTATTCTCTTTAATTTCTATTTTATTCTTTACTTGATTTCCAATAACTTAATAACTCTAAATCTTTTTTTTTTTAAATTTAAATTCTCATATTTTAACAATAATCAATTTATTAACAATTAATTAATCTATATCAATATTTATACTTATTATCCATTTTCGATTAACAATTAACCTAATTATGAAAACTATATTACTAATTCACTAGACTTAGGTTTTTGAATCCTAGGGCATTACATCAATACTCTTCATAGTGAGAAATGATGTAGCAAATCTTGTTACCTTAGCTCTTTTTAACTCTATTTTCTTGAAATACTTCCTAAACATGCTAAGGACTCAAGTATGTCTATAAATGTAAACACAAGCTTCCTTAGGCCATCTCCAACTCATAACACTAAAATGCAGTAACTTTTACACTAAAATGATGTAACTATAGTAAATTCATCTCCAACCGATTACACCATTTCTAATACCAAAAAAATATTCCATGTATATTCTATTTTATCTCTCTTTTTATATTATTTTATATTATTTTCATACTATTTTGTTATTTCACAAATTATGCCCAAATTTATTTATTTTTACATATTCATCCAATAAAAATATATTTTGTTATTTAATAATATTACAAAAAATAAAAATTAATTTAAATTTTACAGATTATAAAAAGACCGATTTACTATTTATATATCAAGTAAAACAAAAATTTTATTAAAAAAACACATACAAAACAAACATTAAATTAAATAATAAATAATAAAAGAGCACAATTAAAAAAGATAAAACATTAATATTCATTCAATCTTCTGAATTAGTATACTGCTCCCACAAATGCTCTATTAATGCATTACGGAGTGCAATGTGAGCATATTTGTCCTTGATTTGTTTATGCCGAATAATGAATTGTTGAAATTGTGTATTTTCATCTACTACCATTTCAATTGTTGGAGTTGGCGCTTCCATCGCATTTGTAATTGTTGCATTAAGATCACGTTCATCCTCAATTATCATGTTGTGCATGATAATGCACGCAGTGATTATATCATGTAGGATATCTTTTCTCCAGAAATGTGTTGGTCCCACGATAATTGCAAAACGTGGTTTTAGAACTCTAAACGCATGCTTCACATCTTTCCTACACACCTCATGTTTCATCGCAAAATACTTTTTCTTCGGACCACGCGGCTCATGAATAGTTTGCACAATAGTTGATCATTTTGGATATAAACTATCAGCTAAATAATAACTCATATTATATTCTCTTCATTGAATAACATAATGAGCGGGAGGAGCTATACCTTGAGCGAGATTGGAAATCAAATGCGATGACTTCAACACATTAATATCATTGTTGGTGTGTGGCATACCAAAATATGTGTATCATATCCAAAGATTGTAATCGGCTACATCTTCAAGAATAATAGTTAGTGATCAACTATGTAGACATGGGCAAAGGGCCGGTTCAAATCGTGAATTGGACTGAAATTGGCCCAGATCAAACTCGAAATCGGACCAATCAAGGATTATGGTTCACGAATCGGACCGTTGAACTGGAGGTTTAAGGGCCGGTTAAGGGTCATAGGGGTGAAAAAAAAACTGGAACCGGACTGTTCGAACCGTATGGGAAAAAAAAAATAAGTAAAAAACATTTAAAAAAAGTAAAGAAAAAAAAAAAAGAGCCCAAAACTCAAAAGGGGTATAAAATATGAAAGCCCAAACCCAAATCCAAAGTTTTCAAACCAAAAGGACCTAAACTAAAGAGAAAAAGAAAAAGAAAAAGAAAAAGAAAAAGAAGAGACAAAGTACATGTGACCGTTGGCCTAATTCACAAAAGGCAAATGGGCTTGCCCTTCCCTTCCCTCCCCACTTTTTTCCTGCATTGGCAAATCACAAATGGCATTGGCAGGTTTATCATCTATATATCAACGGTCAATGTGACCGTTTGATTTTTGTAAGTAACATCAACTATCTTTTTTTTTTGTTGGATTTTTTATACTTAAATACTCATAAAACTAGTTGTTATATAGTTGTTATTTAAGGCATTTTAGGGAAAAAAATAAATTCTCTATAAATAACCTGTCCCATTTTCGCTATTTTTTTTCACACAATATTTTCATTTCCTCTCCAATCTCAATTCTACAATTCTCCGATTCTTTAAATTGTTATTTGCAATTATATATTTATTTCATTTTAATTACATCTATTATTTATTTTTTTCACTATTTCTAAATTATCACCTTGTTATTCTCTATTTATATAAATTATATATATTAGTTATTTTACCCCCACATTTATCCATCATCATCTCATTATTTTCTATTTTTTTTACTCCATAAATTCTATATTTTTTAATTACAAATTTATAATGTCAAGTGGATTAAGAAATAACAAGGAAAAAAAAAAAGGTTAGTGAAGGAGGATGTTTTTAAATTCCACACTACATTGAAGATGAAATTGAAGATATATTAGAAGAAGATGACATTGATAATGTGTCAATGTCAAATATTCATACCCAAGAAAATATGGGAGGGTAAGAAGATGATGCAACAAAAACACGTAGATCCGACATTTTCACTAAACATTTCACTAAAGTATGGCAAAATGATGATAAATTTAAGGTAAGTAATAATTATTTAAGAAAATAATTTTGTGTTCAAGTTTTTATTTTTTTGAGGGTATGAGTAATTATTTTCATAAATAGTAAAAAATTATATTTATAAATATTGTTCTAACAAAAAATTAGATTATTAATTATTTTTGATATTATTTTTAATTTAATAATATAGGCAAAATGCAATTATTGTGGCAAACAATATGTTTTCACATCCGGCGGAGGATATGACACATATAGGTGACATGTTACTTCAAAACATCTAAGTGAAATCGGTATTAATACAACACAAACGCAACTAACTGGGTATGCATCTTTTAATCCTAATCCTCAACTTTTTCAATTTCTCTTGATAATGCTGCTTCAAATACCGTTGCTATACCCCAATTACGAGAGCTCTGTCAACTAGTTATTGGAGGTAGGTATTTTCACTCTAGATGTGATTGTCATGTAATAAATTTATTTGTACATGAGAGCTCTGTTAACTAGTTATTGGAGGTAAATATTTTCACTTTAAATGTGATTGTCATGTAATAAATTTATGTGTACAAGATTGTTTAAAAAATATACATAGTTTTATTATTCCAATTAAAAGTATAGTCAATCATTTACGTTCATGTTAAAGTGTTAGAAAAACATTTCATGAATTTTATCGTGATAATGATACGTCGCTTAAAAAATTTCCACGGGATGTTCATGCTTGTTGGAATGCAACTTTTATAATGTTAAGTGAAAGTTATCTATATAGAGAATTATTGTGCACTTTTGTTTACTTAATTTACTAAATTTTATTTTATTTCCACAATATTGAAAAATGGCTAAAAAGTTATGGATGTTTTAAAACTTTTTGATGATGCTACTAATCATTTATCTGGTGTATATTATCCTACTAGTCATTTATTTATAATTCAATGTATTAATATTGTTGCTATTTTTGATAATTATAAGCACGATCCTGATTTGAGTTTATCTATATAAGTAATGAGTGAAAAATTGTTAAAATATTATACTGCTATCCCACCTATTTATGTTATAGCATGTATTTTTTATCCTAAATGTAAATTAGAGGGTTTCTAAGTTTATTATATAGATGTTGATGACTTGGTTAATGAAGCTAGACGTTCCCTTTCAAATTTATATGCTAAATATTCAAATACATATGGTCGCCGTAACCGTGGCCAATCTTCCTCTTCATCTTCTGCTTCTCAAGATATGGATCTTAATTCATTTAGTATGGGGGAATCCCTCCTAATCCAAGAAATAGCAAAAAGACCATGGACAATCATATGGATCCATAACCGAACTTAATATTTATTTAACAACTACTTATGATTTTGATGACCAGACATTTAAGGAATTTTAGGTTTTAAATTGGTGGAAGGAGAATGAAAGAACATTCCCTGTCCTCTCAAGAATTGCAAAAGAATTCTTAGTGGTGTCTGTCTCTACGATTTCTGTTGAACAAGCTTTCAGTATGACTGATAGATTATTGACCAAGTAACATTCCAATCTCTCCCTTGAGTCATTGGAGGCTCAATCATGCATAGATGATTGGACAAAGGCAAATTTAAGGACTTAAGAAAATCTTAAGACATCAATTGATGAACTATATGACATCTCAACAGATGAGACAAGCACAGTTGGAACCATTGATGACGATTGAGGTAAGTAAGCGGAGATTTTGATAAGGGTAAATGAATTATGTGGGTTTTGATTCCTCTAACCCCCAAGAGAATACATAGGCAGCTTAATTTAAAAAAAAAAAATAAGTCCAAGCCCTTTTTTTTAATTTATTGTTAAAATAATTAGTTACTATAAAAAAATTACAAATGGCCTTTATTTATTTATTTTTTAATTAACCAATTACGGTCTTAAATCATTCAATCAATGTATTGTAAATTTATTATTTTATAAATATATTAAAATAATTATTTTCAAGTTAGCTCAAAACTCAAAAGAACTTAAAATTTTATTAACACATTAATATTTTAATTTTTTAAATAAAAAACAATTTGAACTCCACAATTCTTCATATTTATTTATGTACTATTTTTTAATTATTCGAACTGAAACTGTAACCGTATTCGAACTAGAATCGAAACCGTATGAACCGTGAACTGGAACCAGACCGTAAGGTTTAAGGGCCGGTTAAGGGTTGATATTTAGGGAGGTTGGAACCAGACCGAGCCGAACCAGAACCGGCGGTTCTAAACCGTTGCCCATGTCTACCATTACATCTTATATATTGTTTGGCCCATATTGTGAGACAATTTTTCCACTTCGAATGCATACAATCTAGATTGCCTTACATTCCTGAAAAATCACATTGCTGACTAACATGGAGTAGCCTGGCAACATTATTAGTGTTAGGTGATCTTAGATAACACTTTGCAAAAATCTTTACAATAGCAGGACAAAATTTCTTTAAGCTTTCAATTTCCGTTGACTCGCCAATTTTAACGTATTCGTCGATAGCATTAGTCGGTAGACCATATGCCAACACCCGAAACACAACTGCTAGTTTTTGTAAAGTTGATAATCCAAGTCTACCAAGCCCATCACTTTGTTGTTGGAAGTAGTTATCATGACCTTTGACTACATCAACAATATGAAGGAATAAACTTTGAGACATTTGATATTATCGATGAAACGTATCATCATTGTAGAGTGGATTATCAAAAAAATAATCGTTAAACAAATTATGATCTACGGCTTCATGATTGTGATGGATCATTATATGACTTGGAATGGAGTCACCATGGGTAACCTAGTTGTTTTGTTGATTGAGATAATACTTCATGATCATGTTGTTATTACGAATCACACGGTATATCACTTCTTCTTTTGCAATGAGATTACTCATCACTGATATGTCATTGTCGTCATTCGAAGATGAAGATGAATATTCAAATTCAATATTGGATAGACCTCCAATATTGGAATTCATTTTCAAAGAAAATCGTATGACTAATTTAGAGAAGAGAAATAACAATATTTGATTTTTAAACAACAATTAGATATTATGACTCATTTTCATAATGAAGGATGTTATTTATAGAAAAAAATTCTGATAAGATGATAAGGTTGAAAATTTAATTGAACTGTTGAGATAATGATCAAATCCATCCAATGGTTGAGATGACGATGAAATTCATCAGACGGTTGAGATGATGATGAAATCCAACTGACAGTTGAGATGGTGATGAAATTCATGATAAGGTTGATGATGATGATGAAATCCATTCTACGGTTGAGATGATGATGAAATCCATCTGACGATTGAGATGATGATGAAATACATGATAAGATTGAGATGATGATGAAATTCATGATAAGGTTGAGCTGATGATAAAATCCATCTGACGGTTGAGATGATGATGAAATCCATCTAACAGTTGAGATGATGATGAAATCCATGATAAGGCTGAGATGGTGATGAAATCCATCCGACGGTTGAGATGATGATAAAATCCATCCGACTGTTTATTTTGGTAGTCTAGAAATTTCATATTTGCATTTTTATCTGCATTTGTTGAAGACTGTGTAAAGCTCAATAAATTATTCTTATTTGAATTCATAAACCTAATTAATTCTTATCTATAAATAGTAACCATAAATTTTATTCCAATCAAAACATACCCTTTGATTTTCTTTGACCATTACACTCCTCCAACCATCAACTTGTGGGAAAAAAATGTCTATTCGATCTTTTGAATATAGTGTTGATGAAGATGTGCTCCTATGTCAAGTTCATATGGAAATTTCTCAAGATTCTATTATGGGTGTACACCTGTCTTCAGATTGCTTTTGGTATTGAGTGGAAGATGCATACAACAAAGCAAGAAATGAGTGTTGGGAGTATTGCAACAAAAGGTTAATGCAATCTTGAATTTAAAGTATAGAGAAGGTTGCAAGGAAATTGAATGCCTGCATAAGACAAGTTAAAAATATGCATCCTAATGGTGCCTCGGATCAAGATATTGTGAGTATTTATTAAAAAAATTTCTTTTAATAATATATCTCTGAATATTTAACTTGACATTTAAAATAATTTGCAGTTAAAGTGAGCAAAAATGTTACTCATACAAGATGTCAACTATAAAAAGGGTTTCAAATTTGATCATGTGTGGAACATAGTGAATGATTTTGAAAAGTTTAAAGATAATGTCACCACCGCAAGACAAGCTTCTCGAAAGCAAACTTTAAACTATGTCTCATCAAAGTCAGATAAGTCCACTCCTAAGTCTCGTATATCGACATCTCTTAGGCTGTCATCATTTTCTCTTAATTTAGATGATGATGATGTTGGTGGCTCTTCATTCGAACAATCCATTGGGATGAAGAAATCCAAATTTAAGAGAAAAAATGATGAACAAATTTCAGCTATCATCAATAGCCTTAAAGAAGATAATTGACACCTTATGGAGATGTTAAAGAAGACAAGAGAGGACAGGCAACAACAAGTGGAAATCCAAAAATCAAAAATTAGGCCTTAAAAGAATTTAAAGAAGAAATAAAAATTTTGATGCAGAACTTGAATACTATCTATGATCCAATGATTCGTGCCTATATTCAAGCTGAACAAACATGAATTTTATAAAAAAGAGCAGAATAACATCAACAACCACAACCACCTTCTAAATCTAATGTTTTTGGCGAATATTTTAATAATATTGGCGAATACGGAACCGATATACCATAATATTAAATTGTTGGTCTCTGATATGTCTAATTTATTTGTTTTATGTTAGATATTTTACATTTTAGTTGCTAGTTTATTTTTAATATTATGTAATATTAATCTATATTGGTTTGTGTCACGACCCAACTTTTGAGCCGCAACGGTCCTAGGGCATGGGTAGGCATAAGGCCACCGAAAACCCGTAGAACCCATACATACTAAACAATCCAATATCATATCATGCAATAAAACTGTAATCATCCCATCACATTATCACATATCATATCCCAAAATCAGAACCTGAGCACATACACACTTATTCTTTTCATCACATACTCATCAATAGTATCATATTATTTATCAATTAGCTTGTA
>CATKHJ010262995.1:0-18959 GCA_949750685.1 Vernicia montana | reverse complement strand
TTATTATAATTTAATAATTTATAATACATTTATATATATTTATTATAATAGTTTGAAATTTTATTAAATTAAAAACTAAACTAAAAATTTAATTTTCTTATTTTTTAACCATGACGAATTCTATATATTTGTAAACCATAACTTATTATTATTATTATTTGCCAAATACCATAATTTTTTATTTGGTTTTGATTTAGATAAATTGATGGATTTGATTGGATTAAAGATTTTTTTTTTCAATCGTAATATACACTATTGCTTTGGCAAAAAAACCTTAATATACACTATTGACACGTGAAGCACATTATATAGGCAATTTATATTATGAACCCAGATTCACCTTGCACTATGAACCTGGGTGCAAAACTCATCGTTTTATTTTTAAAAAAAAATTACGCTGTTTTATTTTAAAAACAGCTCAATATTCTTCTTCTTATTCTTTTACTGAATGTTGGATTTTTTTTTTTTTTAAATAGTGAAATTGATTTTTCTTCTTCTTCTTCAAGATTACTTTATTTTTTTGTTTTCTTTTTATTGAAACTATTTATGTCTTCTTCTTCTTCATATTTCTTTCATAATTTTTATTTTTTTTTTGAATTTTTATATTATTTGTGTGAAGATTTTGAGTTTTATTTTTTTTATTTTTGAGTTTGATTGCTTGATATTTTCATTATTTAATATTAAATTTTAAATTATCAGGTTCATTAGATTTAAAGTTTAGGTTCATCACATATAACTATCAGGTTCATTAGATATAAAATTTAGATTCATCATATATCACATGCAGATTCATTATCTTTTATACTATCAGATTCATGATTTAATTATTCTATAATTTAATTTAATTCATTCCTCATATTTAAAATTTTCATTATTTAATATTTCACATATAATTATGAGATTCATTAGATTTAAAGTTTAGGTTCATTACATATAACTATAAAGTTCATTAAATATAAAGTTTAGGTTCATCATATATCACATGCAGATTCATTATATTTTTTATTGTCAGATTCATGATTTAATTATTCTATAATTTAATTTCATTCATTCCTCATATTTAAGATTTTCATTATTTAATATTTCACATATAATTATGAAGTTCATTAGATTTAAAGTTTAGATTCATCATATATAACTATCAGGTTCATTAGATATAAAGTTTAGATTCATCATATATCACATGCAGATTCATTATCTTTTATACTGTCACATATAACTATCAGGTTAATTAGATATAAAGTTTAAGTTTATCATATATCACATGCAGATTCATTATTTTTTACTGCCAGATTTATGATTATAAATCAATACTAAATTATCTATTTTGTTTTTTTATTAATCAACAACTAGTTTTGTTATCTCGATCGAATAGAATTCAAAGTAAGGAGATTGATTAAAAGACAATTTTCAATAATATCATATTGGACTGATCAACAAGTAAAAGACAGATATAAAGAAGAACTAAAAGCAGAAGATCTAGGCAAATGAAGAGTAGCAGAACGATTGCAAAACCTAACATTAATAAAAGAAGAAGAACATGAGCAAAAGAGACTATGATTTGAGGAAATTAGTTGCGCAAAAAAAGACGATAAACAGTGAAGTAACGATTTTGATTTTTAAAGTTTTATATTTTAATTAAAAAAAAAAAAAAGAGGCAGCGTGCTTTTTTAATTTAATAAAATTGTGTGTTTTGGATTCAGGGTCATGATGCAAGGTGGACCTGAATCCATGATATAAGAACTCATGCTCTTGCCACTTGAGCTATGTCTCAAGTGGGATGAATTGAGTTTTTGGCCGAACGGATTTAATAGTTTTAATTTAAGAGTTTGTTTGATATAAATTAATGAATTTATAAAAATTTATGTAATTTATTTATAAATTTATTTTTTCGAATGTTGTATAAATAAAAATTTATTTAGAATTTAATATTTTTAATAGTATGTAATTGATTATATTTAAATTAAATTCTACTAAAATTAATATAATTTACAAATGAATTATAAACTTAACAAAGATGTAAATCGCCAAAACAAATAAATTTAAAGTATAAACTAATAAAGTTAATTGTTTGAAATGAATTTTATAATTAATTTAAATATAAAAATTTATTTATAAATAATTTTTTAAAATTCATTTAAAAATAATTTTTTAAAATTCATTTACAGATTAAATAAATTTCATATAGATTTATACAAAACTATATAAAAGAATGAGAAAAATATTACAAAGCTCTTATATAAAGGGGAAAAAAGAACTTGAATATAGCCTCATATTCATATATTTCAAGAGGGGGTAAAGAAAATTAAATCTAGGCTCCGTTTGTTTCGCGAAAAATATTTTTAGTATTTTCTGACTGTTGGAACGTTTTAGAAAATTAGTTAATAGAAAATATTTTTCTAATCAATAAAAAACTATAATATTGGCAAAAAAAATAAAAAAATATATAAGTATTTTTTAAGGAAAATGACTTTCTATTTTTAAAATAGGAAATCATTTAAGATTTTAACATACTTATTATAATGAAAGAAAAAATATGTAAATACAAATTTATTAATTCGTCGATCACCGATAGTCACTATCGGCGACCATTGATGACCGTCGACAACCACCGCCGGTCGCTGGCAATCACTAAATTTATTATTTTTATGTATTTTTTTTTCATATTTAATAATAAAATTTTAAAAATACAAAATTATTATAAGTTTAAATATGTTTATAGTTTTATAAATTGAAATTTTTAATATTTTTAAAATAATTTTTAATATTGTAACTAAATAATAGAAAATTAGTTATTGGAAAATATTTCTTAAAAAATATTTTTTAAAAATAAGTTATTTTTCGTAAAAGAAACGGAGTCTAAAAGCAAGGATCCAACTTTAGTTTGCCTGATTCCAAACCAATTATTTAGAAAGAAATTCATTCTTTTTTAAAAATCAATTAAGATCTTACAAATTAAGCTAAACTTGTAATTGAATTGTGAATTATGCAGTTATAATAGAATTTTATATGATGTTGATATTATATTTATAATTTTTTTTTTTACATTCTTATAGGATGATAATATTTGTATATAATTTTTTAAATAATTATTCTATATATTTTTAAATTATTTTATTTATATTTATTATCCATGGACCAGGCTTATGGCATAGCCCAATAACAATCAGTTTTGAACATTAATTTTATCTTTTCTTTCTTTTCAAATGCAGCAATTAGTTTTTCGATGAAAGCAAAAGAAAATTTTGGACTGAAGTGAAAAGAAGATAAACCCATAAATATTAAACTTAAAAATAAAATGTCATAATCCATAAGCTCAAAATAAAACCAGTGGCTGTGGTTGTGCTTCAAACTTCAAACTTGAAACAGAGAGAGTGTGTTAATTAGAAATGAGTTCAATATCACAAAGTGTATTAATGGCACTTACTGTTACAGTAAACAAATTTGCTTCATCAAATGTTCATTCAGTTCAAAGAAAAGAAGCTAAAAGATCAGATGCTGTGTTTGGAAGAAGAGGACTTCTTTTATCTACTTTGATTGCTGCTTCTCCAGCTGCCAATATTGACTCTCAGACTGAGCTTCTTAAGAGTATGTATGTTTGCTTCTTAATTAGATTAATTGGGCTCGTACTGGAATTCAAACTTATATTACTTTTTAATTTTGAAAACGACTCTAATATCACTTAATTCAAGTTTACTCTACGGATAAGAAGTTATAATTTACGTTCGAATCCCAGTATTATCCTCTTAATTAGATTCTTCAAAGTCTTGTATTGATTGAATTTTTCATTTTTCATTTTAACTAAATATTATCAGAATATTTGAAGAAATCAGAGGAAAACAAGGCAAAAAATGATAAGGAGGTATGACATTGAACATTATCACATCATGGCTGCTAAATTACTTAGTTTTGGTAAAACTTCATGAAATGTGATGGGTATAATAGTCATTTCAGTCTTATCTTTGATTGAAAAATATATAAAATTTAATGCAATGTAATGAAAGTTTTTTAGTTATATATTTAATTTATTTAGTAGTCGTGGTTGCAGCAGTAATAGACATGGTTCTATATAAATATTTAATGATATATGATAGACATAAAAATAAGTAAATAAAGTAATTATAATTAACTAGGTTAATTTTTAAGGGAAAGTTAAAAAAAGTATATGCGGTTTCACGTTTTTGCAAATCAGAGTTTGTAGATTTTTTTTTTTTTTTTGGTAAAACCAAGTCTGTATTTTACTCCATTAACAAGATCTGACAGCTTAATATCGTTAATTTTTACTTACGTAATATTGATGTGACATTGAAAATTAATAAAAATTAATTTTTCAATAATGTGAAAAACTTTTATTTCATTTTAAAAAATATTTTTTAATTAGAAATGAGTCTCATTATAACGAGTCATATGTCATATTATTAAAAAAATATTTTTTATTAAAATTCAGTGCCACGTCAACTAAAACTGAAAGTGGTAGGAAATCAAACTTTTAATTGCTAATGGAATTAATCACATACCTGGTTTTACCCAAAAAAAAAAAAAAAAAAAAATCACAAGCTTTAATTTGCAAAAGTGCAAAATCACAAGATATTTTTTTGAATTTTTCACTAATTTTTGTATATAATAGGTAATATCTAGATCAAAATAAAAATGATAATGATTGGAATTAAATGGTATTAGATTTTTTAATTAATAAAATAAAAGAATGAGACATATTATATAATTTTTATTATTTACAATTAGAGTAGAAGACTTGAATTTAGTATCTTGTTTAAATTGAAATATATACCTATCGTGATATTAAGTCTATAGATTTATATGATTAATTACATTACAACTTTGGTTATAGATTATCAAATGTAATTACCTTAATTTTAATGCATTTGCTTTATATCCCATTAACTATATATGTTTTGTTTGTCAAAGAGGCAGGATAGCTATTACAAGCGCAACTACAAGGATTACTTTGACTATGTAGAAGGAACTTTGAGAGGAAAGAAAGAGCAAGACTTATCTGAATCAGAAAAGGCTATTCTTGATTGGTTAAAGAATAACAAATAATTACAACAACTAGATTAATTAATTAATGGTTCAACTTCAAATTTTTGTTTGATGTAAATTAAATTTTTATCAGTGATAATATCTATGGTGTTGTTAGCTTGTTGACAAAAGTTTTTGGAATTTTCATTTGTATTATAAAGAATGAGAGTTATTGTTATAACTTAATAATTAATTGATTTGATTTTAGAGAAATATTAGTAGGGCATTGTTAGTTTTTTGTTGTGTAATTTAACCTCAACTTATATATAAAAAATTACAAAAAAAAGTTAAAAATATAAAAAAAAAAAAAATTAATAAATTTAAATTTCATTAATCTGCTAAATACAAATTTAAATAGAAAAAGACTTGATATAAAATCAATTATCATAACATGAGTAAACTAATTCATAGATCGCAAATGTTCAACAAAATATTAAACTGCCATATAATTGGTTTTAAAAAACTGCGATTGTAATAGTGAAATAATGTGACAAACTAATTTTTTTTTGCAAATATCTGAAACGCAATAGTGTACAAATATACCAACAGATTCATAACGAAAAAACAACTACCAACAATAGAAAATATAACAAAACTTTTAATAAGGGAAAATAAAATAATATAAAAAAAATATAATACAATTTAACACAAAATAATAAAATTGCAAAGTATCATCATATCAACAATAAGAATAAATCCACTCATAAGCATATGATTAAAAAAAATTAAAAATAATATTATATTATTATTTTCATGCTCTTATGTTCCTGAGTATTCAGGTTTCTAATATCTATTAATAATGTTATATATATATATATATATATATATATATATATATATATATATATATATTTTTTTTTAAAAATTATTTTATATTCATGTAATGGGTTGGTCCATTTATGGCTCAATAGAATGGGGCCATTGGCTCCAACTACAGCCGCAGGCCCAAAGAAGCTCCATCTATGTCAAGAAATCACTGTGTGGTGCCTAAAATTTCTAAGTCTAATAAAAAGAATGTCAAAAATTCAAATTCTAAATCTTTTTGATGGAAGGAATTTCCATATATCATGTAAAAAAATCAATAAATTAAAAAATATAAATTTATAAATAAAGATCCATAAATAATTTTTATTATAAAATATTAAAAACCTATCTCAATTTATAAATCTAGTAAAAATAAGTATATTTATGGGTATTGAAGAATAAGACAAGTGAAGAAGGCAACTATAACAATTGAGATTCAAGCATTAACGTTCATTCTTAAACAATTTTATGTGTTTTTAGAAATTATTAAACAATTTCACTTTATCATTAAATTAAGATGATAATTAGAGAAAAAAATCTTACGAACGTTTTGGATAGATGTATATTTGAAATAATTAAATATTTAAATTTATATAACAAATGAAAAATCATAAGAAAGATAACATAATTACAAATACAAATAGTTGACTATTTCAAATGACTATCTAATTAAGTATCTATCCACTATTATTCAATATAGGAAAAAAAATCATTTTAGGACCCTTAAAGTAGTTGTAGTGTTTTGTATTTTGAACTTTTATTTTAAAAAAAAAAAAAACTTTATTTATTGCAAAAGTAAAATAAATTAGTGAGAATTTTGTTAACAACAATTTTAAAAACATTAAAATTACCATGGTGGCAATTATTTCGTGGATGAGCTAACGGAGAGTGGGTTGAAACTTTAATCTCCTACATTGATAGTGTAGTGTGTGTATGGGATATAAAAATTAACGTGCCTCTTAAAAATTATCATAGTTTTTATTGCGAAAATTGACATCAGATTAGAGCAAGACTATAGCTAATAATTTGATAAAATAATAAAAATAATTTGGACACACAGATTTTACGTGGAAAACTCCAAATAAATTAGGATGAAAAACCACGGACAAAAATAGAAGAACTCCACTATGAGAAATAATAGGAATTACAACATTCTCTCTAAATCACAAAAAGATAGCAACAATAATCTCTCTTGAAAATAGGAGAAAAATAATTTAAATAAAACTCTCTATTTTTCTCTTATTATAAACTCTCTCTATTTAATATTTGAGATAATAAGTTCATTGGGCAGAGGCTCTATTTATAGAGGAGCCTCTACCCCTCTCTTTCCCTATTTGGTGCAGCACACAACTTTTGAAATATATATATTTTTTTTCTTTTTTTACTTTCGGTGGCCACCTACCAATATTGACAATTGGTATTTGATAGCCACCGCCTAATATTGACAATCACCCACTTGAAGATTTGATTGAGGATCAATCAATCTTCACACCATTCTTTCTACCTTGCCATCCATGTTGCTTATGTCTCCATCAAGCCACTAGATGATCGACACCAGACAAACTTGTCAGTATTGACCGCCTTTGTCATGAAATCTGCTAGGTTGTCTTTGGTATGAACTTTCTGCATATTCACGGTTCCTTCTTCCACTTTCTCACGAACGAAGTGGTACTGAACTCGAATCTACTTCGTCTTAGAATGAAAAATTGGATTCCTTGCCAGATGCAAGGCACTCTGACTGTCACAAAATAGAGAAATATTTTTCTGTTTATGCCCAAGTTCTTCCATTATCATTTTCAACCATACCGCTTCTTTACTAGCTTGTATAGTTGTTACATATTCTGCTTCTGTTATTGACGTAGCCACAACTGACTGCAGTTTCGAAACCCAGCTTACTGCTCCGCTAGCAAGAATAAACACATAACCTGTGGTGGATTTGCTTTTGTCAAAATCACCTGCATAATCCGAGTCAACATATCATTTGACAATAAAGTCTGATCATTCATAACATAATGCAACATCTGTGGTCTCCTTAATATATCTCAGGACCCTTTTTACAGCATTCCAATGTTATCTACCAGGATTCACCATGTACCGACTAACCACTCCCACTGCTTGTGCAATGTCTGGTCTTGTAAAAATCATAGCGAACATTAAACTCCCCACTGCTGATGCATACGGTACTCGAGATATCTCTATCCTCTCCGCTTCACTGCTAGGACTCATGCTTGAGGATAACTTGAAATTAATAGGAAGTGGGGTAAAAATTGGCTTACAATCTTGCATATTGAAGTGTTGCAAGATCTTCCTCAAATAATTCTTTTGACAAAGCCAAATCTTCCTATTATTTATGTCTCGGTGAATTTGCATCCCTAGAATCTTGTTTGCTGGTCCCAAGTCCTTCATTTCAAACTCCCTAGCCAACTGAGCCTTTAAATCTTTAATATGATCTTTGTTGGGGCCTGTTACCAACATGTCATCAATATACAACAGCAAAATGATGAAATCATTATTACCAAATCTCTTGAAATAGGCACAAGGGTCTGCATTTAATTTGTTGTATCCAAGGCTCATGATAAAGGAATCAAATCTCTTATACCAACACCTCGACGCCTGTTTGAGACCGTATAGAGATTTGTTCAACTTGCAAACTAAGTTCTCCTTTCCATGTTCTTCAAATCCATCTGGTTGGAGCATATAAATTTCTTATTCAAGATCTCTATGAAGAAAAGCAGTTTTCACATCTAATTGCTTAAGATGTAGGTCAAATGTAGCACACATTGACATGACTACTCTGACTGTTGTAAGTCGAACCACCGGAAAAAATATCTCATTAAAGTCAATGCCTTCTTTTTGAGCATATCCTTTTACCACCAGTCTAGCACGATACCGTTCTACTTGATCATCGCTGTTACGCTTGATCTTATACACTCATTTATTTCCAATAGGCTTTCTTCCCTGTGGTAACGGCACAAGTTTTCAAGTTTTATTTTTATGAAGAGCTTCCATTTTCTCTTGCATTGCTGCCATCCATTGAAATGCATCTGAACTGTTCAATGCTTCTTGGAGAGTTGATGGCTCCCTTTTCTCCGTTAGAAGACAGTATGCAATATTGCTCTCCATAATATACTCCGAGTGCCAATCTGATCGTTTTATCAAATGATCTGACAGTCAAATTTCTGACTTTTCGGGTACAACTGGTTCCTGTTCCTCATGCTCCGGTGCTGCTTCAGAAGAATCCTTTTGTTCAGACTCTTTTTCCACATGTACCACTGTAGTCTCTGACTTTTCTTTCACAGTGCTATCATCAACTTCTTCTTTTTGTAGTTTATATTCCATGAATATAACATCCCTGTTGACAATAATATTACGGGCAGTGGGATCCCACAGGCAATACCCCTTTACTCCGTCAACATACTGCAAGAATAAATATTTCCTAGATTTTGGATCCAGCTTTGTGGTTTCTTGGGTATTATACATCATATACAGTGGACTTCCAAATATATGGAGGTTTGAGTAATCCACTAGCTTCCTAGTCCACATCTTCATCGGTGTCTTCAACTCAATTGCAGTTGATGGGTCCCGATTTATCACATAACAGGCGGTATTGACTGCTTCTGTCCAGAATTATTTTTTCAAGCCTGCAGCTCCCAACATTGCTCTTGTTCTTTCTAACAAGGTTTTGTTCATCCGCTCTGCCACTCCATTCTGCTGAGGGGTGTATGCTGTAGTGAACTGCCTTTTAATGCCTTCATGATCACAAAACTCAGCAAACTCCTTTCTCCTCCATTATCTGACCTCAGACACTTGATATTCTTCCCAGATTCAAGCTCCATTCGAGCTTTGTACATTTTGAAGACTGAAAATACATATGCCTTCATCTTGATAGGATACACCCGGCATCTCCTGGAATAGTCATCTATGAATGACACAAAGTACTTTGCTCCTCCTAGGGACAAAACTAGTGCTTGCCATACATCATAGTGAATCAACTCTAGAATTTCTTTACTTCTAGAACTTGATGTATTAAACTTCAACCTGTGCTGCTTACTTGTCACGCAATGCTCACAGAAAGGTAAGGACACCTTAGTGAATCCTGGAAGTAGATTTTGCTCCGCAAGAATTTTCATTCCTTGCTCAGACATATGTCCAAGTTTTTGATGTCACGCTGTTGCAGATCTTTCACTTGAACTACTTAAAGCAACTGATGCCTCTCCTTCTAGCAAAGTCTCTCCCTTTAGCATGTACAGTCCGACAACTTCTTTTTCTCCCTTCATAAGTACAAGTGCGCCTCGGATCACTTTCATGATCCCTTTTTCAATTATAACTTTACAGTCAATGTTGTCCAGCTGACTTAATGACAGTAAGTTCTTCCTGAGGCCTTCCACATGTCGCACTTCTCAAACAGTGCGAATTGTACCATCATGCAACTTTAACTTGATGGTTCCGATACCGACAATCTTCAAGGCATGATCATTGCAACTATACACAAATCCTCCAGAGACAAGTACATAATGATGGAAGCATTCTCTTCAAGAGGTCATGTGAAATGAGGCTCCACAATCAATAAGCCATACATCAACAAATTTTTTTCTACCCTCTGAAGTCGTCGCTGTTTCACAACACAGAATTTCACCTTCATTTGAGGTAGATGCTACATTTCCTTAAGGACTAGAATTTTTGTTTAAACTCCAGCAATCCTTTTTCAGGTGACCCTTTTTGTTACAATGGTAATACTTCAGGTTTTTCTTACTTTTTGACTTGGACCTACTATGATTTTGGCTTCCACTTGAGTCATGCTCTGTTGATCTCCCTCTCATCACCGTCAATGCCTCCGCTTGCTGCAAACTGGCCAACCTGTCTTCCTTATTTTTACACCGATTTTCTTCTTCCAGAATAGCAGCTGCAATATTATCGAAGACTAGATTGTTTGTATTATTTGTCAGATTAATAATGAGTTGATCATACGAATCTGGTAGATTTTGAAGCAGAAGTTCAGCACGTTCATGTAACTCTATTTTATATTCCAATGATGTGAGTTGAGAAAATAGAGTATTTAAGGTATTAATGTGCTTTGTCACCGAAGTAGATTTTGACATCCGTAAAATGTACAATTTCCTTTTAAGGAATATTTTGTTGTGAAGTGATCCTCGTACAATTTTGTGAGATGATCCCAAATCTCATTTGCAGTTTTCTCCTCTATGCTAAACAATATCTCATATGCAACTGCCAGATGAAGATTTGCAATAGCATTGCCGTCCATCTCATTCCACTTATCATCTGTGAGTCCCACCAATTTTTCACTGATAGCCGCAAGACAATTATATTTTCTCAATATTGCCTTCATCTTTAATTTTCACAGTAAGAAATTTTTTCCGTTTAACTTTTTAATATCAAATTTTGCTGTCATTATCTATCACAGTCTGTTTTGAGCAAAATATAGCTCTTACTATTTCACGTGAATAGTAATTATATGTATGAACAGTACCAGTATCCGTGAATAGTGCCAAATTGCACAGTACCTCAGAATACTATTCACAACAATAATTTTTCGAGAAAATTTTTTTTCTGATGTGAAAGATCAGTCAAAACTGCAACCACAGAGCATACTCTTAATTTTCAAGAAAAATTAAAACCAACAGTTCTGATACCACTTGTTGCAGAAATTGAAACCAGATTAGAGTAAGATTGCAGCTAATAATTTGAGAAAATAATAAAGATAATTTAGACACACAGATTTTACGTGAAAAACCCCAAATAAATTAGGGTGAAAAATCACGGGTAAAGATAAAAGAACTCCACTATGATAAATAATAGGAATGACAACCTTCTCTCTAAATTACAAAGAGATAACAACAATAATCTCTTTTGAAAATAGGAGAAAAATAATTTAAATAAAACTCTCTATTTTTCTCTCACTATAAACTCTCTCTATTTAAAATTTGGAATAATAGGTTCATTGGGCAGAGGCTCTATTTATAGAAGAGCCTCTGCCCCTCTCTTTCCCTATTTGGTGCTGCACAGCTCGTGCAGCACACAACTTTTGAAATATATATATATATTTTCTTCTTTTGCTTTCGGTGGCCACCTACCAATATTGACAATTGGTATTTGGTAGCCACCGCCTAATATTGACAGTTTTAAAGTGTATACGTATTTCTTCTCTGTCTCTGTGTGTATATATATTTCGAAAAAAAAAAATATTAATAAAAAACTCACTTTAATGCCCTTAAATTATTCAAGATCTATGTATTAATCAGTATAAACTATAAAATTTAGAAAAGTAATGTAATATTATTCAATAATTTATAAATTACTATTAACAATTTTCTCATTAATTTTATTTTTACCATAAAAAAGTCTTAACATAAAAAAAAATAAAAAATAAAAAAATAAAAAATAAAAAACTTTTTTAAGGGTTATACACATGTTGAATTTTATTACTTTTTTTTTTTATGTATATATCTTCATTGAATTATTAAAAAAAAATTCAATTAAATATTTTTATAACCTTTTAATTTTCAATTTAAAAAAAAACAGCACTTAATAATAATTATATTATTAATATTTAAAATATAATTTTAATTTTTGCCCCTAAAAATATAACTCTAGATTCGTCGTTGGTTATACATACATACATTATACATTTAGAGATATATGTATCCCCATTATACTTCAAAATTGAAGAAGGTTAGAACAATTTTATTAATTTGTTGATGGATTATATAATTCAAATATAAATATATAATTAATATTAAATTATAGCAAGTAAATTTTCAAATATATTGTTTAGTGATATTTAGATCAAATAAAAACCTAGAATCCTTTTAGTTTGATTTCCAAATTAAAGAAATATTATAACTCTCTTAGGTATGAAAAGTAAACAAACTTCCGTATAAAGTACATATTGATCTTTACTTCTTTAGGCAATTATTGAATTATACCTACACGTGCAATTTCACAACTTAAAAAACAAATTAAAAAAAAAAAAAAAAAAATCCTACCAAAAGAGACAAAATGTCAAAGTTTTTGGGGCTCAAATCCAAACCAAACTTTCCACAAATGAAGATTTAAAAATTTATATATATTATGTGCAAATTTTTTATTAGATCATATAATTAATAAATTAATTTTAAAAAATAGGCATTATTAATTATATTATTAGTCCTTAGGATTCCTACATTTAATAATAATTAATAATTGTATCTAAACAACAAAGAAAGATTTATATATATATATATATATATATTTTTGTCATGTGTGTGATTCATAAAAACATGAGGTTGCTTAATTTGTGTGTCCTTCTGAACGACCAAAACCCATATCCGTTTGTCTTCAACACTAAAATAGTTTTCTCACATGTCATAGGGTTAGTTTAGGATTGCGTTTAAAAAAAATATTTTTCAACAATTTTTTTATATTTTTTTTAAAATTATTTTTTTAAAAAACATAAAAATTATATTTTTTTTAAAAGTAAATTTAAAAAAACAGTTTATAAAAATAATAAAAATTAATCAATTAAACATGTTTTTTTAACTACTAACAGCAATTTTAAAAGCACTAATAATAATAATAATAATAATAATAAGTATCTCACAACATATTTTGTTTCTTAAAAATACTTGGCAATTCCATGAGTTAGTATAGTTAACCAAGTTTGTCATTGGAATTAACATTCATGATATAATTTTTAAATATTTTAAAAAATAATTTTTATTAATTAATTTCCTAAAGAAATTTTGATTTTTTCAACCTCCAAGTTTAATTAACACTATTTGATTAACTAATTAAAAATTATTTTTTTTAACAATGATTAAATTTTTATCTTCTGTTGAAGTTGAAATTATTTTTAAAAATTATATATTTTTTATATTATTGTAAACACAATAATTAATAATATATTTTAAAAATAAATTTTAATTACGTTTTATTTAATATATTCTAATACACTAAAATTGTTAATTTTATAACAATAAATATCAAAATATTAAAGTAAATTTCAGGGTATTTTATAATTTACCTAAATAAAAAAGAAGTGATTGTATTTATTTATTTATTTATTTTTTACAAAGTAAGGTGCAATATAATTTGAAAGTATGATGTCAAGACAGAGTGAAAATTTTACTTCCTATCAAAAATTTTTTTTTTTCAGTTTCACTTAAAATTTTAATTAAATGACATTTTCCTATAAATATTTTACATAAATTAATGTGCCATGATTTGTTTATTGTGGTTGACAGAGTATGTGATGGAGAAGGTGCCAACTTGATCACCTCACCTAGAGATTGGAGATTGTCCTCTTGGTTTTTGTGATGATATTTCAGAAGCTGCCTACATCTCCTGTTATCATGGGATTTATCTTTACATTTAGGAAAAATTTTACCACCTTTAAATATATGAATTTATTTTATATATTAAATTAATTAGTAATAAAATATTTTAATTAATATAATTTATTTATTTTTTTATCATGTAAAAAATACTATTTTTTTATATATTTTTATCTATTAATATTTTTTTATATGTTTTTATCTCATTAAATTTATATATACATATAAATAAGACTTAGCTTTTATTTAAATGTTAATGTTATCCTCTTCATTTTAGATCCATACTTCTTAATTTTATTCGTTTATTTTTAGAAAAAAATTTGTGTTTGTTGTGCTCAAATTTGAAATCTCTCAAATTCTAAAAACGATATTATTATCAGTCAATTAAAGGCTCATTAATTCTTAATATTAATTTTACTTTTCACTTTTTATTTTTAAAAAACTTATTCATTTTAATGTATTTAAACACAATTTATAAAAAAAAAAAATATATAAAAATGGTAAAAACAAAGGTGGTGATTTGGTAGAAATTAATTGATTTATTTTTTTTTTAGATCATCCAGTATTCTCACTACTATATGACTGTGAACTTAATCTTAACTCGAGATTTATTCAGACGCTCCTCACCTCTTAATAAATTTAAATTTCAAAGTCAAATAGACTAGCTATTAATTAGCTTTTGTTGAAGTTCTCGAATCAAACCCTACAAAGCACCAACGTTTTTGTCTTATACATATATTTTTGTTGGATATTTTTTTGACTGAGTATGATACATAATTAATATTGACGTGTTCATATCATGAACTGAATTCATCTTTCATTGTATAAAATATTTCAAATTAATCCGAATGTATAATTTTACTTTTAAATTTTTATTAAAAAAAAATTGTTTTTTTGACTAAACTTCTATAGTAACTAGTTTTTTTTTTTTTTTTAAATATTCTATAGTAACTAGTTGAATATCTCAATTTCTAGTTAATTTTAATATCTTTTAGATATATTTTATACAAATAAATTATCGATTTTTTTAATGAGTGTTTTAAGAGCACTTATTAAAAATAGTTATTTCAGACAAAATATAATTATAAAATGATTATTTTAGATAAATATAATTAAATTAATATAAAAATAAGTCAAATAAAAAAAATTAAAGATTTTATATTTCATTACAATCACTGCAATCCCAAATGATATATCAAAATTTTAACTTTTCACTCATTTATTATATTTTTAAATTTATTTATTTAATCTTTTATGATTATTTTTTAACCAGTATTTTTAGATCATTCGTTAAAAAAAATCGATAAATTCTATGTGAAAAATAAGAGTGTTAATATAAAATATAATAAAAATAATAATACATTACTTTTTTCTCTCTCCCATATCAAGCCACTAAAAACTTTAAGATTTCAATTTTAATTTTTTTTTATCATAAACAACAATGTCATTTTATATAATATTATTTTTTTTTACTATGTTTACCTATCTTATAATGCATTTTTTTTATGCACATTGTTGACATCAACAAATTGAGGTGTTCATTAGGTATGAAAATAAAAATTGAAGTGTAAAATAAGAGGGTAAATGATATCAAAAACCACCGAATTTTAATTTTTTTTAATGTGATCAATAAAAAAAATTTATTACATAATTTTTATTTTTTTTTTAATCAGAGCTCGTTGGTCAAATTAAGGTCAAAATTCTATCGGAGTACGGATGTGACATGACATATCGCCCCAGCCATCTGAATTAACATGTTACTATGAATTTTAGTGATCACATTAGAAAAACTCTCAAAATTTAGTAATTTTTAGAATCATTTATATTTTTTACCTTTTAATTATTTTTTTCATTCAAAATATATTTTTTTAATTAAAAAATATTCTTTTTTTATTTTTTCATCAAAATATTATTTTAATTATTTCAAGTGAAAATATTCTTCTAATTTAAATTTTATTTAATTTTCATAAATTCAAACAATAAATTTTCCTTAAAAATCAATCTATAAATCCAAAACCATTGATTACTTTTTTTTTTCATTTAAAATATTATTTTAATTTTGTTAAGTGAAAATATTTTTTTAATTTAAATTTTAGAAAGAAAATGAAGAATTATTTTTGCCATATTAAAATATAAATAAGTTGTTTATTGATTTGAATATAAGACCATCTAATATATTTTAAATCTTAATTATTGAGTTGTTGCCTTCTATACAATAATTTATATAAATTCTTAAAATTATCTAATAGATCTAATAGTTATTAATTTATTAAAAGAATATTTTCACTTTAAAAAAATTAAAAGAATATTTTGTTAAAAAGCAAGTAACTAATGATTTTAGATTCATAGGTTGATTTTTAAGGAAAATTTATTGTTTGAATTTATGAAAATTAAATAAAACTTAAATTAGAAAAATATTTTCATTTAAAAGAATATTTTGATGAAAAAATAAAAAAATAATTAAAAGAATATTTTGAATGAAAAAAAATAATTAAAAAATCAAAAGGTAAAAAATATAAATGACTCTAAAAATTACTAAATTTTTAGAGTTTTTTTAATGTGGTCACTAAAATTCATCTAATATGAATTTAAAGTGACGTACTGAGTTAGATGGTTGGAGTGACATGTCATGTCACGTTACTCATTCCGGTGGAGTTTTAGCCTGAAACTCCCAAGTAATCTATGATTGAAAAAAGTAAAATAAAATAAAATTTTAGATATTCGTCTGCAAAAAAAATTAGTGACGTGTCTTGTCACGTTACTCATTCCGGTGGAGTTTTAATTTGAAATTCCCGAGTAATCTATGATTGAAAAAAGTAAAATAAAATAAAATTTTAGATATTCGTCTGAAAAAAAAAATTATTCAATAACCATATTAAAATATACCAAAATTTAGTATTTTTTGATATTATTTACTTTAAAATAAGATGTTTTAAATGTGAAATGTCAACTCAGAAAGACTTTTTCTAAAAAAGTACAGGATGAAAAACATGTTTTCAGCCAAATTAAACTACAAAAATTAAGATAATAACCATATATTGATATGCATGCATGCATATTGTTTATGTTTGGTGGGATCAAATTCAATAATAAATTGTTTGCCGAGTGATGATAAAACAGATGTATGTAGAGCAGCTAAGCTTAGATAGGTGTATGCATGGCAGAAACTAATGATAAAAAGAGACAAGAAGAGTAATGTCATAAGAAATGGAAACATTTGCAGTTAAAACGACATTGGAGACAGGAATGGAAATACGGTAATGTGTACATAAACGACAAAACCACTCCCTTCCTCGCTGTATAGGTTAGAGGGAGATTGAAGGTTTTTGTTTTGGTGGTGGTTGGATGGGCAATAGTTGTTTTTCCCATGCTTAATTACTTTCTTTCCATTATCCATTTTCATGATCAATTGCAGGCTCTCAACTCTCAAGCATATATTATATAATTTATAAATTTCTACCTATATTTTCTTTTTATAATGAAATTTAAATTTAATCTATTGTTAGGTCATAAATGTACAAATATTTCTTATATTTATTTATATAATTGTATAATAATATTTAATATTTTGTCTTCTGTATGAAAATTTTTCAAGACATGGTGCAAGACGAAAAAATTTTAGATGAATCTAATTCACCACGTCATATTATGTATTGTCTAATCATAATCTTCTACTTCCGTTTTTTTTATCTATTACTTGGTGAAAATGGAAATTAAACTACCCTATTGGTATAATTAATATTTTAAAATTTGAAAATTAACCCTTTTTTTTTTTCCCTAAATAAGATAAGTAAAAAATTTGATTTGATTATTATTATTATTTTTTTTTTCAAGTGATCAGCAACCATATTAGCTTCACGAAAAATATATGAATAATATTAGAACACTATTTCTTTGCCAAAAAAACCTCCTGCAATCTTTTGAAAATTTAACTCTTCGAAATTGTAATTCAAATGCTAACAATTAAAAGCTAATTTGTCTTTAATGATAAGGTAATATCATGATTCATTCATTTTGAAAGAAATGAAATTATTGTCAAAATAAAAAGTTTTTACAATAATTCAATTCATTTAATAAAGTTCACTACTAAACACCTAGAATGTTCTCATTTAAATTAAATATGACTCTTTTTATGAAAAGATATAATGAGAAAATAATTATATATATTTTTTTAATTTTTCAATTATTTCAAACAATAAAATTCAAATGAATTCTAGCACTTCAAAATTTATTTCAAACACATGAATTTTATTATTAATTTAATTGAATACTTGCATATGAGTTATTTCAAATGATGCCTTAAAGAATTTTTATAAATAACCATAATATGTATGTATATGCATCTAAATTTAAAAAGGAGTCCAACTTTTTTTTTTTTGACTCTATTTGAAAAAAACACATTTGAAAGAATTCGATTCAATTTAATTCTATCAATAAAATTTAAATTTAATTGAATTCTTGAAGAAAAATTATTACAAATATTATGTACATAAATAATGAATTCAATTATTTTATTTTCTTAATTTTTGTATTTATTTAATAATAACTAATAATATTAAAATTTTAAGAGATTAGGATATATATTTTTATAATTTAATTATAGATCAAATTAACTTTTTTGTGAAATGATGATATAATTTTTATTTATTTTAAAATTAATTTTTATATTAAAAGAATTGAATTTTATAAACCATCTCCTTTCAAATATAAAAAATAATGAAATAAAATCCATTTAAGTTGAATTCCTAGAAATATTCAAAGGAAAATCTTATGGAAAAATTATAT
>CATKHJ010262913.1:0-10328 GCA_949750685.1 Vernicia montana | reverse complement strand
TTATTCAAAAAAATTATAATTTGAAATAAAAAATTTTACAATTCTGAATATAATCCCCATACCAAAACATGTGAACGAAATATGATAAGATATATGACTTGTGGCTCTAAAATACTTAGCTAAAATTTAAAAGGTTATTTTGTTTTAATGAATATTTTAGTAATAACAAGTGTCGATAGGCTATTAGCTAAGAATCACTATATGGAATCTGTTGTCGTGTGAAACATCAGATTGTTGTTTCTACTAATCCACTTGAAAACTCAAGACTCATAAGGTTTATATAAATATAAATAAAAATATGATATTTAGTCAACTCGACCTTTGTTTTGTTATAATCTTTGATTAGACCTTTAACCACCTGTTTTATTAAGTCATGCACGGAACAACCAATTTTTTCTTAATTCAATCCATTCCTATCATTTTCCATTCATAAAATTATTTGTCTTCAGCATAACCTTCTCCTTATATTTTTCTCTTGCTTAGTAATTGACATTTGAGGGAATGATGCCAAATTTCCCTACCAAAATCTGCTTCCCAGTCAAGGAGAACAACCAATCTTACTTTAATTAAATGTTTTTTATTTCTTGTTTGTATATCAATTCTTAACTTTATTTGGATTATATGAGAAATGAATCGGTCAGATATAAATTATCTGATAAAGAGGTGAGTCAGAGTTGATAAATTAATCCTAATTCGTCATATTTGTATCTTTTTATTTTTCTTGCACAAGGGTATTAAATATTTTTTTGTAAAGATGCATACTTTGCAAAAAACTATCATTCTCATTCATGAAAAAAAGATTTCACTTTCTAAGAACATACAAGAAGGTTTCTTGCTCAAAATATGGTTGGAATATTGATTCTGCATTTGCATTTATGTCTAATGGAACTTCATTTACCAAAAGGCTTCAATACATTCCCCAAAAAAAAAAAAAAAAAAAAAAAAAAAAAACCTTTGTTACAAAGAGCATGTCCTGCAAAAGATTTGTATTTGCAGGACTTGCCTACCCAAAAAAAGAGAGAACCTAAAGAAATAATACCAACAAAATGCTGATTAATGAACACTATGATATTGAAATGAAATCTCGAAATCAAAATATTCCTTCTTCCAAAAATGAAGAGAAACAAGAATCCTCGCTAAACTTTAGCTCAGAAGTCAAAAACTTGATCGGAGAAGCTCCTCCCACAAGTTGAAGAAGGGATAAAAGGTCAGCTCGATCAGCATTGAAGGATTCGATCAGCCAGCTGTACAGTTTGAAACCAAAGTTTATTTATTTCTCTATAATCCTACATTGTCACTGCTTGAATCCATTAGAATTGTCAACCTCCTTGCTGTTTTCATGAAATCACTGCAAGAAATGAATCAACAACAGATCACTCTCAAGGAAATTCGCACACTAGAATTACCATAGCTGGCTTAAAAAAATAAAAGACTCACACCTGAATGGTTCATCCCCAATGTGTTTGACAGCACCAGTAATGTCTCGGTAAAGCACATTGTTTAGTGTCTCAGAATTTTCAATCCCAAACATGTCTGCAAGTTTTCTGTACAATTCATCGTAAGACCTGAGCATTGAAAGGTCAAGAGTTCGACCAACATCTTCTGATTCCATGAAGACTTTGCATATACCAATCTCCAAAGAAGGCTCATTTTCTTGGCGGTTATCCTTATACCATTGAAACCTTTCACAAGATGAGAGGTCCGGTAGACTTTGCTGATGCAGAGCAGATCCAGAGCCATCTGAAAAATTCGTCATCTTGTCTAAATTTCCTTCGGACGAACTATTTCCAGTAGAGCAGCTAAGCGAGATTTGCTGCTCGGTGAGTATCTGTTGACCAAAAAGTACAAGGTGGGGTGTTTTCACATCATTTGGTTTCTTTGAAGTCTGAGTAGAATGTGACATAGTTAACACACAAGATACACTTTCACTCATGCTAGGCTTTTGAATGATAGGGCCATTTGAAGATGATCTAGTGCGTGTAGCAGCATGATCAAGTAGTGGCGGGAACCCAGCCGGAATTAGACCTGTCTGCAGTTTTTTGAGGTGGAGATCTGATAAAGATAATCCGTAATGAGTGTGCCTGGCTCCCTGCATGCCAGCAGGAGTGTTGTCTGATAGACAACCAAAGGGGCTGCTGGGCCCAAGGAGGTTGCCGGAAAACGTTGGAATTGGAAATTGTCCATCGAGGGGAAAATCGGGGTGTTGTGGCAGTCTCAACTTCTTCCTCGGTGGTGAGAAGGGAGACAGATGAATGGCGGGTATGTTTGATACCAATTCCACTAGCCACGGGCTAACACGTTTCACATTTTGAAGCAAATCGGGCTCATCCCAAGTTACCTGCAACAAATTACTCTAACAAGTAAAAAAGAGTAATTGGAGCAGAATTCAACTAGATTAAATGCTGTTTGAATCACTTTTATACTTAACATAAGCATTATGAAATCAAACAGGAAATCCTGTTTCCCCCTTTTTAAGATCAATCAAATGAAATATTGTAAAAAAATTATGACTTAATTCCCTTAAGCATTTCATAGAAAGATATATCACTAGTTGTTCTATTCCATCAGAACAGATAAAACCAGCAATTCACAATGAACAGAACAGAAAACAGTATGGCATTGGGCCAAAAAAGCAACTTCTTAATTTCCAAGTATTTCTAAAGCTTAAATGCTCAAGACTAAATAAAAAGTAAACACTAAGCATTTATATTGTATTGAGTGAGATTCAGATCAAGAATAGAGATTACAGTACCAGGAGAAGCCTCCATGGCGAATCCGGCCAACGAAGAGGATCAGCAACTTGAACAGAAGAAATAGTTCCCATAAACCAACTAATCCTCGAAGAATCCTCAGTTTCAAATGCCATCTTGAACCTCATCCCTGAACACCACCGGATCTGCAATGCTGTTTTTACTAAAGAAGCCTTTACACAGAACTCAGGAGTACTAGCTCTAGGGTAATAAACAATCTCAAATGGTTGTCCATTTGCAGCAAGAGTAGCAGCTTCAATAACTGATTCACTCCTCACTTTCCCTTTCCCCATTAAACCCCCATTCGCCCCCGAACCATTCCCATTTCCATTCCCATTTCTCAATAGCTTATTCTCATCTTCTCTAAAAAAAGCACTAAACCCTCCATAAGGCATAACACAATTCCCACCAGCTGGATTCCAGGAAGAGTCAGGACCTCCTCCAATTCCCCTTTTAGCTCTTCGAATTCCGACACAAAGATCTCCATTTTCTGCTCTCAAAAACACTATTGAATCCCCTGCAACTAGTTTTTTATGATTCACAAAAGTACTCCACCCAGTAGTTAAAAGATGCCTTCTTGGAGTTCCTCTATAAATATGCCTAAATTTCCATGTTTCCCCATGAACATCCTTAGCCAGAATTGTTTGAACAGGTGGATCCGCCGAGTAATCCAGCCTTGGAAAAATAGTCTCTGCACAGTATCTTGGAACAGAGAAACCTCCACCATTGTTAGCATCAGATTGAGTTAATGTCTTAGCAAATGAAGCTGGTTTATTCTCTTGCCCTTCTCCTCCATTAATTACACCTTCTTCCTCTTCCTCAAACCCAGTTTCACTTCCACTAATTGGAGCTAATTTCATCTTTGCAAAGACTTCATCAGTTTCAGGATCAGCCATGAATTCAACGGCAGAGACTCTACAGAGTATATAAGGAGGGACACGAGGGAAATTCCTGAAATCTATTGAACCAGAGGCATGCTCTGCGTGGCCTTGAGGGAAGTAGAAGACCTTAGAGTTCAGAGCCGGCATTTGGACCATCCCGCCTGCGCAGGCATGCCATAATTGAGAATCTAAGCACTTTTCCACCTCCTTTACCCTGTCTTTTGCTTCCATAAATGTAATCATTTCACTGAAAAATTAAAAATTAAAAATTGAAATTGAAATTGAAATTTTCTCCTCTGTGATTCGTGCTGCAAAACCCAGATAGATAAAAACAAAATTAGGAACTGTTTATGAAATTAAAATCATAGCAATTACTCAATTCAATTAATGAAAGTAGGAGTTTTTATTGAATTGTTACCTGATAAAGCACATATATGAATGATTGATCAACACAGAAGCTGAAATTGAGGAATCTCTGTTTGCCACGTAGTGAGACAATTGAATCTTCTCATGAAGATACAAACAAATTAAAATTCAAAAACAGAAAACAGAATCTTTTCAACTCTTATAACTTCATTTTCTCTAAATTCCCATCTTTCCACCATTTTCACAGAAACCAAACAGAACCCCTTTCGAATTATAAACTTTGAAGAAGATTTATACCTTTCTGGAACTCAAAATCATAAAAAAAATTGATATGGGATTTTTTTCTACACCAAAATCTTCAAAATTGGAGACTAAAACAGAGGAATTCCATAGAAATACTGTTCAATCCACTAAAAGAACCATCTTTGTATCTTCGTTTTCTTGAAGAAAAGAAATCAAAGATCCACCCACAAAAAAAATATATATATATCAGTAACTAATGCGAAGCTGCTCCAAATTATGCGCTAAATTTAGAAGGGGAAAAAAAAAAGTTTCTGGAATGACATAACGTCGAAAAGAAACAAAATTCCCACAAAAGAAATAAAAATAAAAATAAAAATAAAAATAAAAGGAGAAGAAGGTACTAATGAATCTTGTTTCATATATAGTTCAAAGATTCAATCAAGAAGTCGATGGCCGACAGAGAAGCAGATAAAAAAGCCATCAGCAGAGAGAGAAAGATGGGAAAGAAAAAGAGAGCAACTTTTTGGATCATGCAAGAGTCCAAAAAGCACACACACTGAAACAACAGGAAAAGGCTTTAACACATACACAAACTCAAAAATTTCAAAAAAAAAAAAAAAAAAATCAAGAAATTAAAATATCAAGTGGTGGGGGTGTTGTGGCAATAGTAATTATAGTGGCTATAGTACTCTTTTCATGTGTGTGTTCTTAATTTTATTTTATTTTTAATTTTTTTATAACCTGATTTTTTCTGATTGCTTAGCATTTTCTTCGGATCTGAATTAAGCTACTTGTTTCTTGGAAAGCCAGCATAACAACAAAGATCTTTAAGGAACCTGTCTAATTTTTCTTTTATTTATTTTTATTATTGTTATTTTTTTTTAATTAATGACAGAAATTATGAAGCTTTTACCATCTCTCCCTTAACATAAGCAATTGTCATAAATATCTGTTATATACATATACCTAATAAATTAAATTTATATAATCTCTTCATGTATTTAGAATTTAATAAAATTAATATTAAAATAAAAATTAATGTATAAATTAATATGAAAATATTTCTAATTATCTATATAAAAAAAAAATCTTCACACAAAAATTTGTCTAATGTCAATTTAGATTGATTGTGATTGTTATAGTTATCTATAAACAATTAACAATTGGCAAGAATCAAATGTTTATAATTATAAAAAATTATAATTTTTAGTATTTCAATTAAAAATTTTAAAGTATTAAATAATAAAATACTATTTTTTTTCTTTTTGAGTTATGGAAAGAAAAAAACTCAAAATTAAATTTATTTTCAATTTAAAAATACATATAATATTATTATTAAATTGAACTTTGGAATGCATAAAAAATTAGTCCCTAACAACTTATTGTTATTGAAATATCTTTATTTAAAAATAAAGAGTATATGTGTGCATTACATATTTTGAACAAAGGCTAAAATACATAGTTTTCATTTTTTTTTTTTTTTTAAATTATTGTTGTATAGTAATGACTAGCTAGCTTGTGATTGATTTTAATTTATATTGTTAGATATAATAATAATATATAGAACCATATAATTCAAACTCAAAAATCTAAATTCAATACTAATAATTAGTTTCATTGGTAAATAAATTTATTTATTTAATTTTTGGTGATAACATTTTTGGGTATAAACTTGAATATTTATTAGTCTAAATATCCAAATCATGCAATATTAGAATTATAATTTGACAAATGCATAATAATACGCTTTTGTCTCTATCAAGTCATTGTTTTCTCAATGGGATTGGTATATATATCTCTATTCAAGTGTGCTCCGATTAAAATATTTATTTATTTATTCATTCCTTGTTGTCATTATTCAAATGGATAAATTATGTTTTGTGTTTTTTTTCTATTAATTAATTAATTAATTATTAATATAGTTATGATTTTATGAAAAAATATATCATGTTTTCAATATGTGTGTATTATTTAAAAAAATTAATTATTTTTAATTAATAATAGTAAAGTGATTGTTACAAAATAAAAGGCAATTATAGTAGTAATAATAAAATGATTTTTATCGTGAAATATATTATTATCAATTAAAATTAAAGTATCGCGAGATTTAGAGTGTTAACCGGATAAGTTAACTGTAGTTAATGGTTTAGAAAGTACAAAGTAATTTTATAGTCAACTAGAGTTAAAGAAAGATTATTAGACCTGCCCAAGATTTTAGCCTCTTTTTAGGGTTAATTAATTAACTACAAACTACTGTTTTGCTACAGTTTGCGGAGAGGATAATTATTTTTCTTATTTCACATTCTTTGCGGCGCGAGTGACCTCACTCTCTTTCGTAAGAGGCTATAATAATTATAAAAAATTATGGGAAATTATTATTTAGAGTGATTGAGTCTACCACTTTACTTATAGACAAATTTAATAAAAATAAAATACATTAATTAATAATGTCACATTAATAATTTTATATTACATCATTAATTAATGTATTTTATTTTTATTGATTTAATCTATAGATAAAATGGTAAATTCAGTCTACCTAAGAATCTCTAAAAAAAATAGGAATTTTTCTCTCTCTAGTTTTCCCTTACACTTGAGAGTGAATTTAAGAGGAAATGAGGAGAATTGTCACGACCTTATTCTATAGGCACGTGACCGGCACTAGGGTACGAAAAATCTTAAGACTTTTAGAACCTGTAGTCAGCCTGCCATTTCAAATCAATAGAAAATATACCATAAAATCATAAATTAAGGGTTAAGAGCCCACATGCTAACAGAACCTGTATCAACATCATAATATATATCACATCAATCTCATTTCATCAAGTTCCTGATTAGCAGATTGTCTCATCATATCACAACATTGACAACTCACATAATTATACAATAGTATAAATACAAACAATCTAATGTAATTACGAAAATTCTAGAATTTAATATTACACACAACAACATTTATTTACAAAGTCCACTGCCGGAAGAGATAGCAGGGAAATTCAACAAAAATATCTCATCTTGCAACTTGAAAAAAAAATAGTGAGACATGAATGAGTGTCTCAACTAAATGAGTGATACCAACCAATATACAAAGCTAGTGTTCTAATATCAACCTAATATCAATGCTCATGCAACGTGCTACATATATAAATAATCACATAGTCTCATACAATGATGAAAATTAGTCCACAGGAATCACACTAAACTACAAATATGAGGAGCCGACCCTCCTATCCTGGTTCTCTGTGCCCAATTGATATTACTTTAAAAATCCAATACATTGGTACCAGCTGTTCCTGGCCGAAACCATGCAGCGACCCGACTGACAGCAGCAAGCGATGAGCAAGCTCCTAAGCCGTCATACACCAGTCAAAGCTCATCCATCATATATCATATTCACATTCCTAGTGATCTTTGTGCCATCCCAACTCCATCCATCATTCATAATTAATAAACATTATAAACACAACAAAACAATCACATTCATACGTTTGAATGTTTAACTCATATTCATAATGCATATTTATATATATAACATCCAAACAATCAATGTATGAATGCAAGTGAAACATAAATTAAATAAAAAGGAATGAAGCATTATATTAAGCTATATAACTCATAAACTAGACAGATCTCCAATTAGATCTCCTCAAGCGTGACATCTCGCAACTAGAGAGACGCCTGAAACACAAATATTGCATAACAGAAATATTATCAGAACACTGACCATATAACTATGATATACTCAAACTAACTCTAAAGATTCTGCCGAGATTTCGGCAGAGTCTCCTCTATAACTAGAATATTACCCAGCTTAAACAATATAAATAAACACTTATAAATTGCCAACATGGCTTACAATAATCAAACTCAGTTCATCAACCCCTCCTGGGTCTCTAATTCAACAATCATCATCAAAATCAAATTTATTTTATCAACTCAAGCATATATACATATACCAGAAAATTATTAATAATATATTTATAACACCTTAAAATCAATTTATACAAATTTAAAAATTCAAATACATTCGGAAATATTTTTCATACACATATAACTTAAAATTTATTCTTTTACATAAAAGGAATATTTTCAAAATTGGAATCCTTATCAAAATAATATAAACTTATACAAATTAAATTCACATAAATTTATAAAATCCCATAATCCATTCATCTTATTAATTTAACCCCGAATACATATAAATATATGCAAAATAATAATTTTTCGAGCGATTAAAACACAGTCATAAAATCAATAACATAACGTTTTAAGCTTACCGGAGTCAAAACCTCGCGAACTAACTCCAGAATTGCGTTGCACACGAAAAATGCTGCTCATTGGAAATTTGGGGTCACCGGCGGCACGTGAGATCCACTCCCCGGCGACCGGTCGGCGACGCGCCGCCGCCGATGGTGGTAGTTGCAGGCGTCACTTGCACCATCTTGCTCGTTTTTACGCCAGGAGCTCGAAAATACCCTTCACTCGCTGAGACTCGCCGTCGTTTCGCCGGAAAATGGCTCGACAGATTCGGTGGCTCAATTTTCGATCTCCCTCTCCGGTCATCCCCAGCCGACGCACCAGGTATAGAAATGAAGCTTTTGACATGAGGAGTCGATCGACACCAGAATCGCCAGCATCCGACATCAGAATCGGTCGAAATCGCCATCAGAAGCTTCGATCGCCGGAATCACTTCAAACCGAGCGTTCGCCGCCATCCATCATCGGTTCTGGTTGATTTTGGTGGTCAAGTGCTCGCCAGAGGATGGGCTTCCTCCTGGTGGTGGCTGTGTCGGAGCGCGGTGGCCGGAGATCGGGTTTCCGGCGCCAATTCTCTTTCTCTCTCTCTCTTTCTCTCTGCCTAATTCCCGATTCTTCTTCTCTTTTTTTTTTTAATAATAATAATAATAACTTTAAACTATATATAAAATATAATATTTACTTTAATTCTATAATTCAAAATAATAATTTGATTTACTAATTTAATTTACTTAAACTTTAATATCAATATTAAAATCAATATTTTCTTAAAATTTTTGAAATAATTCTTTTAATCAAAATAACAATTTAACACAATATAAACTTACAATTAAATAATATTTTAAAATCACAATAATCCAAAATTTTATGAAACTTAAATACCAATGTAGTACCAACAATTAAATAATTGTATTTCCGTACGAAAATAAGATTTCTAAAAATAAATAAAAATTCAGGTCATTACAATCTTCCCCCCTTAAGAAAATTCGTCCTCGAATTTTTAAACTCGAGCAGGTACTACACACTCAAGCCAACTTTCTCCATTACGCTTTCGCTGTGCACTCTGACACACTACAGAAATCCATGAACTAAACCTCCAAGCATTTCTTATCCAGAGGACTATAATATATTTCAGGTATATCCAAAACTATTTTATTTTCAAAATTCTCCAGAAACTGTTTGTAAAAAATCAAAACATTCTCCATTCATTTTGGAACTTAAAGTATCGTGTCCAAATATGATAGACTAACACGCAACTTTAATGCAATGGGTAATGAGACTCACAATGCATGACCGATGATGTGTGACTCTATAATGCAAGATCCAATGCATATGTTGACAGACATACTGGACACAAGTATGTAGTTTCAAAACAAAAGGCTTCCCAAAATAACTTTTAAAAACACACTTTAAATCATTTATGATTTTCAAATTACTTACATTATCAATTCAAATCTAAAATATTTAATTCCAAAGACATGTAAAATATCAAAATTTAATCACTTTATATCTTTAATAGACCAAAGTCCTCGTGGATACTAGAAAATCACAATTATCTACTTCATCAAACATTATCACAAGAGCGGGATCCTACCACTGTCCTTCTTCATGTGGCAACAGAGGGTACCTATCAGAGCAGTCATGGGCGGGACAACACCACCAGCATCGTCTGTCCTTGTATTGAACAACTGTAAGTCCACAAAGAGTCGTCGAATCCATCGTGCTAATGAAAACATACAATACATACACATAACTTAAATAACAACAATAACAATTCATATCATATAGGTAACGCTGAATTTGAGGCAAAAGAGACTTAACAAGACGAAAA
>CATKHJ010262869.1:0-24054 GCA_949750685.1 Vernicia montana | reverse complement strand
TGATTGAAACTTATTATGTGATTGAATTGATTGTTGAGGAATTAAGTATGAGCTAAATTAATCTTGTCTAGGGTAGGATGATTCCTTTTGAATGAGTATGTTGGGCTAATTATTTAATGAATTTGATTTGCATTTTCCTTTTGAATTGTTAAAATTTCATAATTTGTTTGGCCAACTCTTTAATGAATCTTAGGAATTGAATGAGGTCGAGAGATGATTTTAATGCTGGAACTTATTTAATTGGAGCTAGGTATTAATTAGAAATGCACTACCTAGTTTATGTTTGAATAATAATTGGTTAATTCTAATTAGGTTAGAAACTGAGAATATGAAAGTTATTGGTTTCAGAACTGAGTTTAGATTTGATTAAAATGTTATTCAAGTTGGCATAATAAACCATTAAATTAATTAGCCGAGCATAGGAATTTGATAGGATAATTTGATCCCTAGACCTCTTAATTCAATTTAAAATCTTGATATTTCATTGCTTAATTTACTTTCTTAGCTTCTAGTATTTATTTTCAATTTCTCTCAAACCAACGATTGATTAGAGTGTTTAGGACTATTTTCTTAATTATTTTGTTTGTTATAATCACACAACTCTTACACAGTCTTCCTTGATAGACGACCTTGGGGTGTCTTACCCATTACTGCAGCAACCTCCTGCACTTGCGAGTAGTTGCTTGATCCTAAATTAATTAGGACACATTTAGGCACAACACAACCAACAGATATAATGACTAATATTGTGACGCGATTTAAAATACAATGTGTTTTCACACTTTTCAAGAATAAATAATGAGATCAGATAGAAATTGGATGTATTTTAGGCTTAAGGGCGGTTTAATACAGTTGGAATTCTTAGATGGTATAAACCAGTTCATTCAATTTACTACATCTCAACCTTAATTTATGGATGGAAGCAAGATTAGATGTCTGTGTAACCATAAGAAGTGTAATAATCATAGTTTTTTGGATCCAAATATAGTCATGTTGCATTTTGCACATAGGGGTTTTGTTTTGAATTATTACGAATGGTATTTGCATGGTGAAGTAACTGGGTTAGGAACTTCAGCTGTAGATGAAAATCATTTTCCAGCTGATAATGTATGTCTTGATGATGCTTTTTCTAATGCACATCATAATATGGTAATGGATGCCACTGGGCTAGGGTTTGATTGGAATGGAATGAATGAAGCACTGAATCCGACTTCTCAAAAGTTGTATGATATGTTAGATGCAACTAACGAGGAGTTGTGGCCTAGTTGCGAAAAACATTTGAAGTTATCTGCATTTGTACGGCTATTGAATATCAAATATGAGCACCATTTATCTGAAAGGTGTTATGATGAGATATTGGAATTGTATACCGAGTCGTTGCCGGAAGATAATACTATGGTAGACAATTTCTATAATACGAAGAAGTTGATGCAAGGTTTGGGATTTCCAGTGGAGAAAATTCACTGTTGCAAGAATAATTGCATGTTGTACTAGGGTGATGACAGTAATTAAAAGACATACAAGTTTTGTGATTGTCCTAGATATAAGCCCAGGAGTCGAGGTTCTAATACATCTAAAACAGAAGTTCCATTTAAGAAAATGTATTACTTTCCTCTGACCCCGAGGCTACAAAGACTGTATGCTTCTGAAGCAACTACCAAGTATATGAGATGGCATGCTTAGCATAAGGAGGAAAATGGTGTGATGCAACATTATTCAGATTCCTATGCATGGAAGCATTTCAATTGGATGAATCCAGTGTTTATGTCATAGCCCAACTCCGCAACTGTGACGGTCCTAGGACATGGGTAGGCATAAGGCCACCGAAAACCTATAGAACCCATCTCATCACATATAAATCTCAAAGCAATATAGCTACTAACACAAGCACTTCCCAATATCAGAACCTGAACTCATATACATGCATTTGTCTCATCATATCATATACTCATACAAACACTTACTCGTAATCTTATAAGCTTATAATTCTCATATACTCATATATGTAAATCATCCATATAATTGCCATAAAGGCCAAAAGAATAGCTCTCCCTTACACACATTGAGTAACTACAGTATCTCAAATACATAAATAATAAATGGAGAAATTACATTGATCAAATAAGTTCTTTAGGGAGGAAAATGCCTAGAGAATCGAGCTGATAAACTTCTTAATCTCCTAAAAAATGGAATCACTAATGAGATAAAGCAGTGAGTAAAGAATATACTATTATACTTGTGAGGCTAGGTAACTCAAGGCTAACTCACAAGGATGGTAGGCTTATAACTTGTCAAATGACTTTCAATATAGCAAATGAGGCTCATATAACTCGTAAGAATTAATAACTCATAATATACAAGAATAAACATGTATATAGCTCATGAAAGAAATCATAACTCATAGATAGATGGATATAGAAATCATTCTCGTAATATATTAGGAATAGAGGCACTTTATTAGCATATTCCCCTCGTAATAAAGATTAGAGGCCGGTTGGGCATACTCTTCCTCGTAATAAGAGTAGAGGTACAATTAACATACTCGTCCTTGAAATACATGAAATGGATCAAATTTCACATCTAGGACAATTTACCCTTCCTAGATAGGGGTAGGATATTATACCCTATCCATTGGATTACAATGTGCACAAAGTCTAATGATTAACCCACATTGGTAGGAGATTTCTATACCATTAAGATTATCAACATATAGATTGAATAATTGAGGTTCTCATAAATAATACTAATTAGCAAATGGCTAATTAATAACTCATATGGTTCAATAACAATTCTCATTCTCATAGATAAATAACCATATATGGTTCTCATAAAAATAATAATTAGCAAATGGCTAATTAAGAACTTATAAAGTTTAATGAAACATTAGGGTTCAATAAACAATTCTCATACTTTTCTCATGGTGGCTCATGCAAGAAATTAGGCATTATGCCTTAGGAATTCAAATATAAGAATAGTAGTATATTTTCTACTCACCTTAATAAAAAAGAATGCTCTATACTCAATAGAAGTCCTCAATCACATCAAATCCTCATGATCCTCATGATCTCCATTATAACTTCTAGAAGGAACTATACACATAATACATACAAAGTATCAATACACATAGTCCATGCTCTTAAAATCACCATACATATGCTAAACTCATGATTTCTATCTCTATTCCCTCCCCAAGCATAAATTATAACAATGGAGAAGAAGAAACTCAAAAGAAAACCAAAACCCTAACTCACCTCTTCAAGGAATGCTTCAACAATGGATGAATGGATGAACTCTAACAACCCTAGATCCTTTGGTTGAATCAATTAATGAAGTCTCTTAGCATTTAATGTGAGTGGGTGAGTGATTCTTGAGAGAAAAAGGGTTTAGAAGCTCTGAAAACTCGAATGAAATGAATTGGGGCTTTAATTTCCTTTTTAAAGCCATTTTCCCTAAATCTGATCCTGATAGGAGTAGCGGTCGATACAAGTCCATCGCGGTTGCGATATGAACGTTGCGGGTGCTACACATTACTATTCATTTTGGTGGCAAATTAAGGCAGAGAGGTTCGCAATCGGCTTCGCATTTATGGTCGCGGCCGCAACTCTCTATTGCGGTCACTACTTCCTTGTCCCGAGCGTGACTTAAGCCCTACAACTCCACTTAACAATTCAACCTTTAATTCTCCAAAATTCAACTTGTAACTCATTTATACATCACTTAGCATATAAATTCTAATACTCGTTGACACTACTTCATAGCTCATTCACATTATCAAACAAAAGTATACATGAACTTGGGGTATTACAGTTTTCTTCTGAAATTCGCAATGTTCGTTTAGGATTATGCACTGATGGTTTTCAACCTTTTGGTCAATCTGGACAACAGTATTCTTCTTGGCCAATTATAATCAAACCATATAATTTACCTCCAGGGATGTGTATGAAAGAGGAATACATGTTTCGTTCTGTAATAGTTCCTAGACCAAATAATCCCAAACAAAAGTAGGATGTATTTTTACAGCCTTTGATTGCAGAATTGAAATAGTTATGGGAAATTAGGGTGGAGACATGATATTTCAATGAAGTAGAATTTTTTAGATGAGAGCTGCTTTAATATGGACAGTGAGTGATTTTCCTGCTTTCAGTATGTTGTCTGGCTAGAGTACTCAAGGTAAACTTGCTTGTCCATATTGCATGGAACATACTGATGTCTTCACGCTTCCTAAAGGTGGTAAGAAATCATGGTTTGATAATCATCATAAATTCTTACCTCCTAATCATTATTTTAGATGGAACAAGACCGGGTTTATTAAGAATTGAACAGTTGCTGATGTGGCTCCTCTTATACAATCAAGTATTGAGATATTGGAGGATATCAATAGTTTGGGATTAATGAAAGTGACAGAAGTTGGGTAGGATGAGTTGAATGTGCAAATTGCAAAAATACGTGGATGTAGTTGGAAGAAAATAAGTATATTTTGGGATTTACTGTATTGGAGTACCAATATGATAAGGCACAATTTGGATGTTATGCACATTGAAAAGAATGTGTTTGAGAATGTTTTTAACACTGTTATGAACATATATGGAAAATCCAAAGATAATGCCAAATCAAGAGAAGACTTGAAACAATTCTGTCGTTGTCCAGAGTTACAACGAGATAATGCAATAGGGAAATATCCTAAGGCTAAGCACACACTGAATAAGCAGAGTAAACAAGTCTTATGTGAATGGCTGAAAAATCTCAGATTTTCGGATGGGTATGTATCCAATATAGCTCGATGTGTTGATATGCGGAAGTTGAAGTTATTTGGAATGAAAAGCCATGATTGTCACGTGTTTATGCAACGATTACTCCCTATTGCTTTCCATGAACTTTTGCCAACGGAAGTTTAGAAACCACTAATGGAGTTGATTTTATTTTTCAAAGAACTCACTATAACAATGATTAGGGAGGAAGATATGACATGGCTTCACACAAACATTCCATTGATTCTGTGTAAATTGGAATGGATTTTCCCCCCAAGTTCCTTTGACTCAATGGAGCATCTACCATTACATATGGCATATGAGGCTATAGTAGCAGGCCCTATGTAGTACTGATGGATGTATCCAATTGAGCTGTAAATTTTTTGTCTTTTTTGAATTACATTAACATCTTCATTTTTAATATTTAATTCATATAAGTTTATTATTATCTTTCCATTGTAGATTTCTTAGACATTTAAAGCACAATGTCAAGAATAAAGTGAGGTTTGAAGGTTCTATTTGCAATGCTTACTTAGTTAAAGAAGCCTCAGCATTTTGCTCTTACTATTTTGAACCACATGTTTATACAAGGCATAGAAGAATATCTCGTAATGATGATAGCAGAATGACTAAAGGAGGTAATATGCCAAAAAATTTGTCAATATTCACTCATCCAGGTAGACCATTTGATCGACCTAAAAGAAGAATGTTGACCAAAGAAGAATATAAGGAAGCTCATACCAACATTCTTCTCAATTGTACTGAAGTATCAGAATATGTCAAGTAAGTTATTTTGACATGGTTATAAATATATTGATTTACATTCAACTTTTAAAATGTTCCACTAAGCCATGATTCGTTTCAAATTTCATAAAGCTTATATATTGACATGTTGAACCAAACTATCCCTAATATATCAAAAGATGAAGTTGATGCGAAGTTGGAGATAGATTTTTCTAAATGGTTCGAATCATATGTGAGTGTGTCTATATACTCGTATCTTAATTATAAGGTAATACATTCAATTTAACTATTTTCAAATATAAGTTTATTGATTAAATTATTTATTTTGTATCTTACAGGTTACTAATCCTATAAATGGAATCATAAATCAATTCATTGTTGACCTTGCTAATGGTCTGTTAGAGATTGTGACAATGTATCCTGTGTACTTTATGAATGGGTTCAAGTTTCACACTGAAAACAATAGTTCTGATAGTTCATCAATCAATAGCGAGGTCAGTATAAAGGGTTCTAACTATAGTGAAAATGCCTATGACTATTATAGTCGATTAATCAAGGTTCTACAATTGGAATACCCTACACTTCAAATTAAGAGAACCATATTATTTAAATGTGAATGGTTTAATCTGAAGCCAAATATGGGAATGAAAATACACCAAAATTATAATCTAATTGAAGTAAACCACAGGCAGAAATTTAATGGATACAAATCATTTATATTGGCGATGCAAGCATGTCAAGTGTATTGTGTTCATTATTCTAGTCTATGATGAGATAAAGCTGATTGGTGGACAGTATGTAAGATTAAATCTAGATCAGTTGTAGAGATTAAGGATGGAACTATGTTTAAGACATCATCTCAAGCTCCATTCCAAGAAGATGATGTTAATTTGCCTCAGATTGAAATTACTGATGACAAGCCACCCGGATCGTTAAATCATCCGGATGAGTCATTAATTGACATAAATAAGGAAGATATTGAGTTAGAAGATGAAATTTAGTTACAATCAAACTCCGACACATCTGATGATATCATTGAAGAAGAAGATATAAAAGAAATTGATTCTGAATAGTTTTTTATTGTAATTGTATACACACACACACTTATGATTTGTTAAATATTCTTATGTAACAAGTATGATATTTATCATATGAACATATGTCAAGACATGTGTCTAGAGATGATGGTGTTTGTGGTCGTGGTCGTGGATCAGTCTGAAGACCTCCAGGCCTACGAACACCAGTACCAACACCTATGTCACAATAATCTGTAACTCCTACACCTACAAGCATGCGGCCTCTAGTACCTTCACCTATAGGCTTATGACCTCCAGCACTGTCTGATATTCCCACTACCTTCTCACCATCAGATTATTTGTCTTCTTTGCCTTCAATTCCTCCCATGTTTACTTTCTCTATTTCTGTATCTCCCAGTAACATCCCAGGCATCCCTAGGTCGCTAGAGACTTGGAGGTAATTTGAAATTAAGTTAGATGGAGGAATTGAAGGAGAAAATAGAAGGAAAATGTTCAAAACCTTAAATTAAGCATGAGTTTGGAAATCGATATTCTAAGCATAAAACCAACGGACTCCGGCTCTGCAATTTTTCATTGATATCGATTAAAGAAAAATTCATGGAAATATTATTAAATAGGATATTGGTACCTTAAATATGGTATTAAAAATATTAATAGACAGTAATAATATAGTTTAGAATAAAAAGAGGTAGAAAATAGGAAGTTAGGAACCAAAGTCCTAAAAATGATACGGGGTTTGGAAATCAAAGCCTTTAGAGTGAATTGGCAAATTCCAACTCCAGAATGAATTTTTATATTTTATTTGGATAATTTAGACAAATATGAGGATGTTAGAAGTGATGCAACTCAAAAATGAAGTTAAAGTTAAGCATAGAAAATATCTAAGTAAAATAAGTAAGCTAAGCGCGTAACCGATAAATTTCAAATTTTGGAATTTTAGTAAATTATAGCTTAGGGAAGATTGATGGGGAAATGAGTAAAAATAACACTAGAATCCTAAATTAGAGATTAAAAATAATTTTAGATTAAAACCAGATAGTGTAGTAAAGTTGTAGGAAAAAAAGGGGCAAAAATGTAATTTTCTTTAAAAGGATAATTATTATATTTGACTAAGGTAAAAAATAAATAAATAAATAAAAATATAACATTAACATGTGTTAATGGCCAGCCAAGGGAGGTGTGATGGAGGGTGAGGATGTTGCCAAAATTACATATGAAATAGATAAAAGAAAAAGAAAAGAAAAAATATATATGGGTAAGGATGGAAGATAAGGCTCATTATCTTCATTTCATAAAAATTTAGCAGAGAAAAAGGAAGAGATAGCAAAGGAAAAAAGAAGAAGAAGAAGAAGATTATCTTGAGGTAAGTTATGAATTTAATTAGCCTTTCTATCTATATACATATATATGTGTTGTGTGATGATGTTGATTATGATATGGTGTTGATTGAGTGGTTATGTTGGCTGATGTGTGATGGAGAAATGAGACTTTGAAGTTGAAAAAAGATGAATTGATAAGGGAAAAAGACTTAATTAAAGTAGTTTTGGTGGAAAGAAGTAAGAAAAGAAAGAATTAAGTGAAAGAAGTAAGAAACTAAAGGAGAAAGATTTAGGATTTGGAAAGTCCTGGAACTTGAGATTGAAAATTGAATCCCTTGGATTATGAATTTGAAGAAAGTCAAAAAATAAAAATTATATTTTGATGTCTTTAGTTTATTTCTCTAGAAGGAAGTTTAAGCTAATTCTTGATATTTTTGGAGATATGGGAAGGAAAATGAAACTGCATCCTTTATACCTACCCTGAGAATTCATAAATTTTGAGGCCAGTTTCGAGTATTTTAGGATAGGAATTTAAAGATAACTAAAACATAATAAATATACCTTGATATATTTTTTAGATGATGTAAAAATTTTAGAGCAAAATTCTGAGTATATGGGGACATATATGAAAAGATCTAAACTATGACAGGGTAACTTGACAGACAGAATTTCTGATATTAACCTTTAAGTTGGATGACTTTGGAAGAAGAACCAAGTTGAGGTAAAAACTAACTAAATGTACCCTTATGAGTCTAGTTTCATTGAAAAAAATAATTATCTCTAAAAGAGTTTTGTATCTTGAGTTATAGTCAAAAAAGCATACTGAACTCCTGTGAAACCTAGGATCCAAAATTTAAGAAAATTCAGAAAATAACTTTTGGGAAATAATGGAGAGGAATGTATTAGGATTTGATCAAGTTTGGAATAAAATCAATTGGAGTCTAGATTATCATAAAAATAGTAATTATGAAATAATCTTCTAAGTTAATAAGTAAATAAATGTAATTATATGAAATTAACTTTTATGTAAATATTTTGTAATTTGTAGAAAGTGAAGAGGAATTGCAAGAGGGTGAATTTGGTGACAAAAGAATTGAGGAAGAGTATCAGTATTTTGGAGCTTAACCAGAAATGTGAGTATATATTAAATTTCTTGGCACATAACCATTTCACTTTGTATATGTGACTTGTACTTGATTATGCAATTTGGATTTGATAATTCACCTTTGTAACTTCGAACCCTAATTGATCTTTTATATGTGAAATTGATTCTCTATATGTGAAATGTTCTATTTGACTTGAACCCTGAAGTAAGCCAAAAAGCAAAAATTTTCTTTTTTTGGTGAGGGGATCACCGAACTCTGTGCACAATGACTTAAACTTGCTAGGAGGAGTTTGAATGCCCTAGCCACAGGGTCTAGCTAAACTTGTGCCTTAATATGTAACATGAAATCTGTGAGTCTTGCAGTACTATTTATATGAGATCAGTGAATTTAATTCACAGGAAATTGATTATAATTTCTGCTGAATCTTTAATTGTATTGATTTGAAAATTTGTTGTCTATTTATTGTGATAACCCATTGAGCCGATAATCATATCCACACATCCAAATTGTTGTGCCAGGTTATTTATTATATATTCACTGAGATTTGAATCTCACCCTTTTCCCTTTTTTTTTTTTTTTTTTTCAGGTTAGTGGATACACAGCGCAAGTACCCTACTTCACTTGCCGCTGAAGATTTTAGCATTCATTTTGCACTGGTTATGTTAAGATAATATAGAAGCGTAAAATATAAGTTTCTAATTGTGATTGTATAAGATGATGTACAGTGGTATTCTCTAGTGTCTCCATGGTACTTAATCTATTATAAGAGTGATATAGAATATGAGTAAAAATAACCGAAAAGAATATTCAAATTCAAACTAGTAATGTGTACTGGTGATTGTGAAATGACTTATGCCTTAAATGGAGTTGAGGGTATAAGGTGGTAATATTGGGAGTGTTTTATTTCTTACAGGTTTGATCTTGGGAATAGTAACTGTAATGCCGGTATGCCGCTGGAGTTATATTGGTATTCTAAAAAGGGTTAGGTTCTACGAGTTTTCGGTGGCATATGCCTACCCATGCCCTAGGACCGTCCATTCCAAAAGTGGGATGTGACATCCCCTAAAACCAATACCTTCACCACCTCAGAGTTGTTCTTTAATGACCACAGTAGCGAACTTAGTGTGCCAGTTGTTCACCTTATTTGGCTTGTTAATAAAGAGGCTTAGCTAAGGATTTGAATCGGTGCACCATACTCGTTTGTCGCCTAAGAGAATGAATTTAAAGAAGCACTAGAACATTCTCGTAATAGGGTGAAGTCCCAAAGCTTTGCAGATCACCATGAATTGGTGAAGGTCTTGAATCGAGTTCGGTGAAAGCATCATTGGGTTATGCAGAAATAATTAAAACATTCAACCAAGAATAGAGGGGGAAATGGGGGGAACCTGAGACCCGCCTCGATATGATGATAGAAAAAGATAATGTGGTCACTATCCTTAATCATCTTTGTGGCACTCTGGATGCTAGGATTAACATAAATTTTGTTAGAAGATTTGGGAAATCTATTGCAAACTTCTCTTGATCTTCCAAATTCTCAGCAAACCCACTCAGATCTGAGTTCTTCAAAGTGGAGAGATGATGCACCCCAAGTATTCTCTAGATATGTTCTGATATTGTGGTATGAGTTTTTGTCTTTTTTGAGAGCCATTGCAATATAAGATGAAAGAAAATGAAGAAAGATAAGAGTGAAAGGAGGTTGAAAATGGTAGTAGCAGAAATGATCTCTGAAAAATTGAAAATGCAAGAAGTTTTGAGAAGAAGAGGAACAAGGGTTTTTATAGAAAAAAAAATCCTAGAAAAACATGCTAGGTAATCATTTTAAAAATCTGAAAAGGTGGCAGAGATGAAATGTGACTCTGTGACTTCATGGCCATGATCATGCCATGTATGAAAAGAGGGATTCTCGCATTTAATGCTTGATTTTTGTTAGGTGCATAAAGTTATGCGAAGGACTTTCAAAATTTCGAAACCGAATGAAGGGCCTTGAACTGAAGTGTGAGAATCTCAAACGAGGTCGTTAAAAGTTAACTACTAGTCTAAATTGTTTCTACCAAAGTTCGCAAGAATTCTTACTTCGGTGAAATAGGGGGGCCATTGATAAAGGACAAAATATACTAGATAGGATTATGGGCCCGACCCAATCCAATATAATTAAAAGCCTAAGAAATATGGAGTTCAAGCCAGCATGGACAACAATTCGGTTCCTAATCAAGAGCTGAAAACGTGCAAATCTCCATCCTAATCCAAATCGATTAAAGAAATCCATGCTCAATTTATTTAAGGATTCACATCTTATAAATACCTTAGAAAATCAACCTTCACAGGTATATAGACATAGGCAATATAGAACTTTGTCATCAGTCTTCAAAATTAAGCAAATCAACTAACTTGACCATCGGAGTGCCTTTGCTAGGCACCCAGCTTAGCCTACTTGACTATTGTCTATTCTTGCAGGTCGCATCAACTCAAAATCAACTAGTTAAAGGTCAAATCTATTCTACTTCGATTAGAATCAGCTTCATAAAGCACAGTAATTTTTGAATTCATTACTCATGTACTCTCCTTCATTATCAAACCTCAAACTCTTCAACTTTAAATTTGTCTTGTTCTCAACCATCGCTTTCCACTTCTTGAAAATATTGAAAACTTCAGATTTGTACCTCAAGGTATAGACTCATACCTTCCTACTTAAGTCATCAACGAATGTTATTTAGTAATTGGAGCCTCCAAGGGAGGTAACAAGAGCTGGTCCCCATACGTTGGTATGTGCTAGCTCCAACTTGTTGGACTTCAAGTCTCTACCTATCTTGGAAAAACTAACCCGTCTTTGCTTGCCAAAGATACAAACCTCATATGTGTTGGACTCAATTGTTTTTAGCCCTGGTAGCTTCCTTTTTGCCATGAGTGGTTTCATCCCTTTCTCACTCATGTGTCCCAATCTATAATGCCATATGCTTGAATCAACTCCATCATCAACTATAACAATTGTATCTTTTCTATTAGTGGTCATCTAGAGAGTGCTTGTCTTGTTTCCACGACCAATGACTAGAGCTCCTTTGGTAACCTTCCACTCACCATTACCAAATCCAATGTACTATCCCTCTTCATCGAGTTGAGAGATAGAAATTAGATTCCACATCAAATCTGGTACGTGTCTCACCATCTCTATTTTCCATAGAGTACCGTTTTCCATCCTCATGCAAACCTCATCTATGCCAACCACATCTAAAGATGTTCCATCGGTGAGATACACCTTCCCCGTTGTCTCCAATTATATAATTCATTATAATATCTTGGCTTGGGGTAGTGTGGAATGATGCCCTTTAATCTAGCACCTAAGTATCAATTGGGCTATCAACCATCAAGAATAATGCCTCTCGTATATACTCTATTGCAACATTAACCATGTCCCTCCTTTTTTAGCGACTTGTAATTTCTCTTTATGTGGCCTTTTTTGCCATAATTCCAACACTCCACTTTGGATGAAGAGCTTGTTGGCCCTTTCAACTTGCCCCGTCCCTTCTTGGACTTCCTTTTCCACTCCTATTAGAATTTTGTTATGAGCTCCTCTCTCTACTCTATACGCTTAGAGCAAAATTTGATATTTCCTCGCCCGAATACTTCCTTCGAACTTCTTCAGCAAGTATTTGAACTCTAACATTGTTGAATGTTAAAGTAGAAATCCCAATTGAATTGCAAATAGGAGTCCTCATGGGCTTCCAATTATTTGGTAGTGAAGCAAGCAAGATAAGAACACATATCTCATCAGCAAAATCAATCTTCAAGGCTGAAAGTTGATTGATTATGATGTTTAGTTCATTTAAGTGAGAAATTGCAGGAGTTCCCTCACATATCTTTAAGTTAAATAACTTTTTGATGAGATATATTTTGTTGTCCGTGGATGGCTTCTAGTACATAGATGATAGGTTTGTCATCAATTCCTTCGTGGTCTTCTCTTTGGCCATGTTGTGAGCCACTTCCTTTGACAATGTCAGCCATATAACTCCTAGTGTTTGCCTATCAAGGAGTGTCCAATCTTTTTGAGACATAGTTTCTGGCTTCTCACCAAGAAGAGGCTGATGCATCTTCTCATCATACAGATAATCCTCTATTTGCATCTTCCAAAATGCGAAATTTGTACCATCAAACTTACCGATGCCATGTGACATGATGTCTTTGCTGGCCATGCTCACCTTATCACGAATCAAATGCTTTGATACCAATTGTTAAGAAATAAACCAGATAGGGAAAAAAAAAAACAAACAAAAACAACACTCACAAATTTTATAGTGGTTCACTCAAACTTGAGCTACGTCCACTTGCTGGTGTAGATTTTCACTAGAACAATAAGAAAAAGTTACAAAAAGACAATCTCTCTTGGATTTCCACTCCTCAAAAGTCACTCTTGGACCTCACTCAATCACCCTTGATTGAAAAACGTATTCTTTGATCTATGAATCACTAACTACAACCTTAAAACAAAACTACCCTTTAGTTTTGAGTCTCTCCCACCCCTTTGTGAAAGAATAGATATTCTCTGATATTTTGTAATGAATTAGAGTGCTTCCTAAGCCCCTTTATATAGATGTAGTTAGGATAATCTTAATCCTACTAGGTTAATGATTATAATCCTATTAGGCTATTATTTTCTATTTAATTAAACATAATTCAAATAGAAAACCAAATCATAATTGGATTTAACCCCAATATATACCCATTAGGATTATAATCCTAATTATAGTAGAATTTGACTCCATAAATCTTAACAAGATTCTCTCTAACTCTCTGTGTAAGAATACAAGGGCTATAGGATTCTTTTTGTAAAAGCATGATTGAAATTCAACCAATTGTTCCAACCAATCATTTGTTTTACGAGTAGCAAAGTGAAACAGTTCGTATTTGGTAGAAACGATCCTACACTTCAATTGGATATGAAAAATTCTAATCCAAAATTATTTTCAATTTTAGTTAACAGTTCTTATAGGTACGGTTTGGAATAATTCATGTGTAATAATTCAATTCAATTAATAAAATTTAATTTAATTAATGATAGAATTTATGTATTTGAAATAAATTTTAAAGTGATATAGTTGAAATAATTGAAAAGTATAAAAGATGTAATTAATTTCTCATTTTACCCTTATATAGAAAGACTCATGTTTAATTTAAATGATAATATTTTAGATTTTTAATGATAAATTGCATTAAATAAATTATATTTTTGCAAAATCCTTGCATGTTGACTTGATTTTATTTTTTTTAGGGTAAAGTACTATTTAGTCCCTGAGGTTTGTCTAAAATAATGATTTCGTCCCTGCAGTTTGAAAAAGTCACTCTTTAGTCCATGAGTTTTTATTTCGCTACACTAAATAGTCATTTTGTTACCTTTTCCATTAAAATTTAATGAAAAGTCTAAAATGCCCCTCATTTGCAATTAAATTTTCTATTTCAACCATCTTTCCCTAATCATTCATCACTACTCTCTCTCTACAAATTAAACCCAAAATCAATCAACAAATCAAATTCAACAAATTAATTAAAACTAAATTTACATATTAAACAAATTAAATTTATAAATTAATTTGCAAATTAAACATATTAATCTTGGTCTTACAAATTTCAAGCAACCCCACTCTTTACCTTAATGACAAAGTTCAAGCAATTCCACCGACAATCCAAATAAAACCTAGGTAGCACTTGCCTAAAATCTAACTTACAGCTTGTTAGAATGCCAAAAAACAAGTAAATGGACCCTAGTGGATATTCTTAGCCACAAATTCAAAATAACATCGCATAACCGAATATGAACCAAGTAGTTTCCCTCCCTTAATCACGCTTTAAACCACTTTATGAAACTTCAAAATCCAGATAGAGATGAGGCTGCAATTGATATTTCTTGCACATGCTTGAAAAAACCTATAAAGTTCCTAAGACAAACAACCCAAGTTAGAGACCTCTTATTCTATCATTTACCCTTTTCTTTAATGGGTTTTATTCATATTTAAATTCTCTCAATTCGGGTGTTTTTTTTTTCATGTTTGAAGGGATTTTGAAAGGAAAATTTTCACAAAAAGTTTTTACTAGTCTTTCTTCTTTGTTCAACTCACCCTTTCTAACCTACCTTTGCAATCATAACAAATAAAAGCAATAGATGATGTCATGGAGATAAAAAGTTAATTGATATTTTTACCTTTGGGAAACATTGATTTTGAATGAGTAACTCAAAATCCAAAACAAGACATTATGTGTCACATCCCAACTTCTGAAGTGTGACGGTCCTAAGGCATAAGGAGATATAAGGTCACCTAAACCCGTAGAACCTCTATTCTATGCTGTAGCAAGCACATTATACATTAAACATATATCCTAGATCGTAACCTTTCAATCCATATTTAGTAGTTCATCACATAATAAAGGATACCCAAAGTATACCTTATAGGTACCAAAATGATACTCAACATATACTATATGTATACCATACGTATACCACTTGTATACTCATCATATACTTGTACCATTAATATTATATAGTTCATGTCACCATTCATTATTGATAGTTATCCTTCATTATCAGTATTATCATTACGTAATAACAGACCATAATTAACAGACCATAAATAACAGTCATGGACATACAAATAATAGCTATTATGTACCATAATGACTATGAAGCTCTAGACTTAACTCTTTAAGATACAAGTACATTAAGATTCATAAATCAAACAACTTTATGCTGCATAGGAAACCCCCAAGCGGAGAATGGAAGCTTGAGAATTTGCCTTGCTTGACCTTCAATATACCTGAAAAATATAAACTACTAAAAAGGTGAAATAAGCTCAGTGAGAATGTAATATCTTAATATAAGATGCTGGCTAGAAATATATAATACAATTAAAGGAGTTTTGCTATCAATTGGGTTTCAATGAAAGGTTGTCTTTTCTGTACTAAATAGAGAATGTAAATAGTACAATGAGATTCAATGATATATATAACAATGAAGGATTTATAATCAATATATTATCATTTGATATCACTTTAACAGAAATCAGAAATTTGAAAGCGGTGTGCTTCCCATTAATAATTAAATAGAGTGGTGGTTGATGCCTTTCTTACTCATACTGATCATTGGAGTGCAAGACTAATCAGGTCTCACGGCTAGGACCCCTCTTCTAGCTAGGGCAGATACACTATCCCTATCCAACGAGCCTTTTTACCATGTGCACATGAATGATGTATAACCCCACATCAGTTGGGAATTTCTGCTTTTAAAGAATTTCATTTAATAAGAGTTCATAATATGTGAACAGTAAGTCATATGGATATTCACCATAATATCAATGAGGGATTTTTTTACAATTTTAATAATGGTTTCAAATGAACCTTAGAGTGTTCAATTGAATCAATAGTTTAATAGTTGGGCAGAAGGCCATCAATGAAGTAACAAATGGGCTGAAAGCCATCAATGAATAGCAATTAGGCCGAAGGCCAATAATGAATAACAATTAGACCGAGGGCCATCAAGTATAGTCCTAGCACAAGGATTTGAATGACAATGGTTATGTAAGGTTTACATTAAGAATTGCTAGGACTTTCAGTAATATATATACATAAATATCAATTAAATGATGATTCAAGGGTAAATTCCCGTACCATATTAAAATATTACATACTCACCTCTACTCCTTCCTAGCACAAGCTCTTAACATAACAGAAGTGGTGCTCCTTGGTCTTTGGAACACTTTCCTCATCTTATCCTTTAGGTTCTACAATGAACCATACCATTTTCAATTGAGTACCATTAAACACTTTGTCAACTTGACTGTTCCAATTCTAACTCTAGTACTACTAAATCCACATTTAAGACATACCAATCTTCTAATATCAATTAAATTTATCACACATAGCATGCATATACACATATTACCATTTAAGATACATCTATGTTCAATATCATGTAATGGCTGAATGGCCTAGGGAGTATACCCTTAATTCATATTGTTCATTTATGCTCATTTCAATTTCATTTTGTATAAGTCATTTCATGGAAGGATTATATACATAACTACTATCAATTAACACATTATAATTCCTACATTTTAAGATGGCCAAGTAGGTGAAATGATAAAACTTTAACCAAGTCAAATGAGTTCACTTTATGACAATTCAATTAATTCTCAAGTTAAATTCATGTTTGATAAACATAATTAATTTAATATCCATTATTCTCAATAATAATCATTCATTGCTTACATACATATAGGATTCATTGGGTCACTAATAATAACATTAAAACATTATATTTCTATTTATTACTTAATTATATGACCTGACCTTGTGACCTTATTTTTGTCATTTCTCATGATTTACTAATCCAAATGCATTGATTCTTTTTGAATTATAAACTAGACATATGTATTTGTAACATATCTAAAATTAAATCTACAAAAAACTTGGTGAATATTTTAATCCAATTCTATTTTTGTTACAAGGGGCAGACTTACCCCTTCACATTCACTTGAGTATAACTCAAAATATATATCCAATTAAGATTAATTCTTACATAGAGTTATAAACATTTAAATTATCATTTTTCATGTTTTATACTTAGCCTAATGTAGTTTCTAAAGTCATCAATTTTGCTACTCTAATTTGGATTACCCATTTAGTCTTTGAACAGTATTAGTTTCAATTCAGGTGTGATTTATCTCTACACACATCAAATCTCTCAAATTACTTTTATGAGATTATACTTAAGGTATATATATACAACTTTTATGTTTGGGTCACTTCCAAATTATGTCTAATATGTCTTCACTTAGCTCAATCAATTTTAGATTGCTTACTAACCCATAATTTTGGGTTAGTTTTCTCGCAGGGAGGATATCTCATTATCCTTAAGTAATTTCACCAAACCCTTTCATGAGCCTATAGTTGAGACATAATAATACAACTTTCATGTTTAACACTCCTCCAAATTCGGTCTCTATAATTATAGAATAGGCTCCTCAATATTCTGCCTAAACTAAAACCTTGATATACATGACCTATAGAAAGGGAAAAACTTTGAAATCTTCAATCAATTTCAAATTAGCTTTTGGATCATGAAATTAACATATTATTAAGCTTAAATCAAGGTTCAAAACACTAAATGGACAATGGATTCAAAAACTACTCCTAGGTCGAACCAATAAAGAAGAAAAAGGAAGAGAAACTTTGAGAACTTAGTAAAACAATCAATTATCCAAGTTTGGGGTGAAATTTAGAGTAAGGTTTTAGGTGTTTACCTTGAAGTTTCTTGATTCTTAATGGTGGAAGTGTGTTGGCTGAAAATATTTTTAAGAAAGGAGAGAAAATTTCTTTTGGATGAGTGAATGGCTTAGGTGTAGTTAAAATAGTTTTAATTAGATGGATGGTTGAGATCATTTCTAGCAAATGGATGGAGAAGATTTAATGGCTTCTCATGGAAGTTTTGTACAAGAATTATTATTTTAGTACATAAAAAAATTGATAGAATGGGTCTAGGTTCAATGGATCTAGTTTAAGGGATAAAATATTGTGTTAGTGGAAAGTGGGACCTACTTTTCACTAACTAAATTCTAACTTCAAAATTTCACTACATACAATTTATGTTTTCTTCTTCCCTTTGGCTCATTGGATGAATTTTGTGAGTGTTGGTGGACCCCACACTCCACTCACATGTATATATATAAATTACAAAATTCACATTTGACAGTTTTTACAAAATGACTATTTTGCCCTTCTATAGCATGTGATTTCATATTCATTAATCAATACATATATTTAAACATAGTCAAATTAATTGTTTTTATATCAATTTGTATATACACAAACATCATAATTAGCACAAAATGAATTCAAAATTTAAATAGGCACAATTGGACACTCTGAGGATCGAGTTTGGCTTTATTGGTCCAATTACTATTCAAATTCCCTTTCTAGATCATTTTGGTTATTGGTTATGAATTACATGAACTTGGGGTATTATATTCTACCATCCTTAAGAAAATTCGTTCTCGAATTTTTAAGGAACACATCGATTGTTGATGAAACAAGTGAAGATATCATTGTAGTGTGTTTTCTTTACTTCTTTGGATATATTCCTCAATATTTCATCTTTTGCCATTGGACTTTGATCATAGCTATCTCCTTGTTTCTATACTTCTTTATTTTTCTTCCTAAGATGACGAAACTTTGGCAACTTAAGATTACAGTACTTGTGAGGAATCAGGTACATATTTTCTTAACATGATAAGTGAGACATTAGGTGTTCAACTGCTGGGTAGAGCTAGCTTATAGCATACCTCTCTATTCTTCTATAGAATCTCAAAGGGTCTAATAAATTGGAAGGACAATTTATTTCCCTTACTCCTCTAATAAATTCGATACCCTTAAATACAAATCACTCGTTTTCATCAAATAGATATGAGAATGTTAGTTTCTTCTGTACAATGTTGAAACTTAGTTTTTTTGCCCAAAGCCTTATCATTTACTTGTCAAGATAAACTATTATTACCATTTACTCTTTTATGATCTTTAATAAATTTGAATATTATACGATTCTTCTTTTCATAAATTATATCTGACAAGATATAAGTCACTTTATTGGAATTCATATAAGGGTGAAAATATTGCTAATACCCTTGTATTCTTAAACTATTAGAGGCCCTTAATTGTAATAATTTCTCTATAGTCAACTTATTTATGTGAAAGTACACTATTGCCTGATGAGAAGACAGGTCATGACTAGCTTTTCCTTTGATCATTTCTGAATCAAATTTAACCTTTCTCAGATGCTGCAAAGGAATAGTCTTCCATCTTGGGCATGAGAGTTAAATATAGTTGCACAGCCAGTTGTATCGATTGTATCCATCCTACAGTCATGATGGACTGCTCTTTTCAGAGTGATCAATTTTCAAGAGAGAGTCTTTTGTCGTATCCTTAAATATTTTAATAGAAAAAGATGATCAAATCGCTATAAATTAAGGAAGAACGTATCAAACGAGATCACAATCATATTTCTAACTTTCTTTCAAGGTTTCAAGATTTCCTCTTAATCCATCAATTATTTCTTTACCTTATTCTCTTCAATTTCATGGCATTCTCTGCATCGTCTTCTTCTAGACCTAGTCATTTTCTTTATAATGGTCTTCCTTCTGAAATTCGAGCCAATATTACTCAGAGAACTCTCCATGACTTATCCATTAAATAGATATTTGAATATCAGTCTCTTCTCATTTGAAAGTATGGATCTTGGTTTATCCGAGAGCTAGCAATTCATCTTGAGTATTCTTTCCTTAGGATTTACGCTTTCATGCACTTCACCATGGATTCATTTTGGCAGTGGCCAAAAGAATTTCTTTGTTTTTTTGGGTACTTCCTTCACCTTTATCATATTTCTATGTAAGTTCAGCCTTTCCATTTTCTGAAGTATATTACTCATTTGCAGAGTAATAGAAGAGCTAACCCTCATATAGCTACTTTCTTACAATGGTTTAAACCTCTCGAACAATGGGAAGATTTCCTCTTTTAAGAAATAAGAGGTATGAATTGGACAACAATACCAACTCTCCGATCTATAGTGGTTTTCCATCGCCCTCACACAACCATGAATGATCACAGTTCAGGGACTCAACTAACTGTGTGTCCTCAAGTCTCTGTTTACAAATCTTATTCCTTTTCACTTTATAGAGATTTATTTGATCATCCTGAAGAGTTTACTAGCTTTGAGCACTTCATGTGTGGTAAGAACAATGTTGCTCCACATGAGCTATGGCCTCCTAAAGAAGCTGATGCCCCTTGGTGGGCATTCCCTGCTGATTATTGTGAGAAAATCCATGCCAATAAAAGGGACTGGGAGAAAAATCATATCGAGGGTTTCCACCCAATGGATGAATTTCAAACTTTGATGTTAATTGATGATAAATTTGATTCTTCCCATCACCTCTTGACTCATTTGGTAGATTTTTCTCAAGATCCTTATAAATTTGATAAGACCACCGATCAAGACCTATATGACGATGATGAAGTAATGGATTTATCTCCTTCGCACGAGCCTATCAAGAAGTAGTGGTCTTAGGTGCTTATTGCCATTATGGTAGAGTGGTTCCACTCGAAGACTTCCGAGTCCAATAGGTTAAGTAATCGATGTTGATGTCTTTTCTTTAATTTCGATGTTGATTTTATTTTCTTTGAAACTTTGTTGTGCCCATATTTGAAGGTTGTCAAAAGGCAGAGAACAGGACTAGAGACACTGCCTCCATGTGTGATGAAGTAAGAATCTCATGCTTTATGTTGTTTCACATTGGAATCGCTATTGATGTCATAAATGTCATTTATATGCTCATATATGTGTTGTATGCTCTTGTTAGCATGATAGATTCAATGACTCTCTTCAGATTTAAGGCTGTGTCACATAGTCCATTTTTAACATTTTCTTGAAATCAATGCTCTTCTTCCTTCTCCAATTAGGTACTCCTAGTTTGTCTATTTTGACATCTTAGTAAGATAATCTTTATTGAAGCTTATTCATTGGTGAACTTCTTTATCAGATAGCTTTCTCTCTACATAATTCACTTCGATGTATTGACGGGTGGGACGAGTGGGTGATTACTTTCATTTCAAAGCGTTGAGTTGCCATTCGCGGTAGAAGGGGAGGAAGTATCTATTTCCTCAATCACCTTATCTTTTTCAACTCTTGCTTTAGTTCGCAAATCTTTGTTTCATAATTTCCATATTTATTTGGTGAATCTTATTCTTTCTCTTACCGTGAGTATGTTGTCTTAATCAGAATGGTATATTTATGAGTATCGATGTGCACAGTTACAATGTTTAGAACAACATCTCAAGCCATGCTCCCACTCTTATGAGATACTTCAGCTTTTAAATGTTTTCTTCGTCGAGGCGGCATTTATATCTTTAGTACATATGAAATTGATATATCTTATCGCCATTTGTAACATATATCCATTTCACATGGTATTCTTACCTTCTATAGTTTAAATTCCTCATAAGGAATACATGTGTCTTGTTAATTAGTTCTTCACTTGCCTTATTATATATTAGTCCAATTATTTCCTTAATTATTTTGCATTCCCTTTCATATTCACATAGACTTCCACACCCTTATCAATGTTACTTTAGTCCATTGTTAATTCTTAATCATTCACATTTCTTATTCTCACTTAACTTATCTGTTATTAGTCATTATCCTGATCAATTTGATAGCAATATATGCCCTAGGAGCCATATACTAGTTATGTAGTAGTAGATATTAATTCCCAATGGCATGATAAATATATTCATTATGTGAAAAGGGTTTCATAGTATTGAATATAGTCCTTAAGTATTTTGTAAGAGGATCTATTCTCAAGTGTTGAGAATATGAGTGACAGATAGCTCTCAAACAAATACTTTAAATATGTTAATTATCATAGGATTAATGACAGGACATCATTAATTTCGGAAGATCATCACCTCTGTTTGTTTTCTATAATCAGTATGTGATACTTATGATTATAGAGGCAGTGAGTCGCATACTGCTTGACATATGATGTCGATACAAACATGTGGATATTCATTGGATGAATAGTCGAACTGTGACGTTAGATGATTATAATATGGAGTTTTACTGCTTGTCAATTATTTATCATCTAGGTTATAATAGTGCATATAATCCTTTGACTTGAGGGATGCTGTACCTTATATATTTGTGATTAGAATTTATTATTGCTACATAGATGTGCTATTCATGTACGAATATATGGCATATGATGGTTCTAATTAGTTATATATGTTGGTAAGTGATCGCCAAGATAGAATTCATTACCTTGAGTAAACGGGGTTAAGATCCTATGCTATCTGGTTATTCTTGATACCAAAGTTCCTGGCCAGGACAGACAAATTCACTAGAAATGGTTTCTAGTAGGAATCTAATTATATCAAGAATTAAAATCAAGATAGAGACATATAATCAAGGCACATTAGGGTTTGACATAAACCATTACCCTAGCCGAGATTGGGATCTTTAATGAAGGGATTCGAGTGCATAATAATTTATGATCGATGGTCTATGTGATGTTTAAGTGATCAACTGTAAACATTCATTTCTAATTAGGTAGTCGCGATATTTTTTGCTAGACGTCACTCACGACTTATGGGACTAAGTGTGAAATGGGAATTTCATATTAGTAGAGAAAATGGTTTTCTCATTCCCATTGCTAATTAGACATGAACCTAGAAAGTCACACACCCTATAGTGTCCACCAATCAAGTATAAAAGGTTTACCATAATAATTAATTAAAGTGTTTAATTAATTGATTAGTGGTAAAAGGATTGAACTTGTAATTAAATTTACAAGGACCCTAGCATGTCCTGAAGTTTAAATCCATAAAGGTTTCAGTTCAATTAAATCTTAATTTGTATGGGATACAAATTTAAAGGATTAAATTGAATATGATTTGGACTAAACAAATGAAAGAATTAATTTTAAGCTTAGTGGAATCCCTAAACACATGAGATTGTCCTAAGCCCATATGTGATATGGCAAGAGGCAATTTAGGGGTTAGAGAATTTTCACTATTCACTAAGCCCATTGGATGGGTTTAGGGGTTAGAGAATTTGCACTAAGATTAAAATAGTCTTTTCTACTTTAGCTTATGGAAATGACATTTATACCCTCAAGGGATAAAATGGTCATTTCATCATTTGAGGAAGTAATGTCCAACTTGCTTCTTGAAGAAGTTCAATTTGACTTCTTCTTCTTTTATGGAAGAGCAAAATGGTGGAAAAGCAAATTGAGAGACTTAAGTGTTAAGTCTTATATAAGAACTAAAAGAGCTATGAGTTTAAGGTTCTTATGAATGGAGAATTCATTTTTAGTGAGAGAAGCAATTCTAGAGAGAGAAGTTGAGAGAAAGAAAGAAAAGATGAAGAAAGAGTTTCTTTATTTTTCTTTTAATCTTCAATTCTCTTATTTGTTCGTTGTGAAAGAACAAATGCTATTAATGAATTCAATTTTTCATTTGAAACAATTTGATTAGAGATTTGAAAGAGTTGAAAGAAAAAGATGAAGAAAGAGTT